>JAOXYD010000008.1:3887965-3899996 GCA_028565735.1 Pinacopodium congolense
AAAACCTAAATTGTGTCTTGGTTTTTGAGCTACTTAGAGCCGAATTTGGACTAGGTTAAAACATTAGAATTGTAGCGTAATGTCTCAGTGACACAGTGGTGAAAGAATAGCATTCATTGGAGGAGTGAAACTCAATCTATGGCTATTTTTCTTAAACTGCTCAATAGAACCTGTGTATTTGGGCTTCACTTTAAGATGGTTAGAGCCTGATTTTCAATGAGAATTCAATATGAAATTTGTAGTTCTATATCTTAGCTTGCAATTTATGAAACAATCATGATGATTGAATGAGTATAACTTAAGGTATGGTCAGTACACTGAAACTACTTTCAGTGAAACCCAAAATCTGGAATATAATGTTACGTCCTGATTTTGAGGCATTTAAAGACTTAATGAGACAGTGATTAAAGCATGAAAGATGTAGATATTGATCTTACATTGACGATGGTGAAAGCAGCATGTCATTTGGATTAGTGTATTGAAAGTTAAGTATATTTTTATGACATGTGATCATGGTGAACTTCAGAAATGAGTGAATTAGAAGTGATTAAATATGAATCGAACATGCATTGTTCGTGACATATTCATACATGCATATTAGTCATTACGAAATTAAACAAATAATAATATGTGTGTATGTAATGCAATTACAAGAGAGCACATTGTGCAGGATCTAGACATCTCTCGAATAGCCAGACATTGAATATCTGGACATCTCTGTGAGTTGGACTAGAGTGCATAATCACTCTATGTTGTGTATATTTTTGACGTTCTTAAAACTGATCTGATTATATGATTATATATATATAGTGTGGAGGTATAAGGTGGTGTGTCTACTGTTATTCTAGACACTAAGTGTCCAAGGACGTTTAGTATTGGGAATACATTGGGAGTGCTCACTTGTATGTGAACTCTGAGACCTATGTGTTTAATTATGTTAAATGTCAGACTCTAATCCGATAATTGTATTATGTATAAATGTTTTACATGTGTTCCCATTTTGATTTGATTGATACTTTCTGATACTGTGTAATTCCCAACCATGGGTTGAATGCTGGACTTAGATTCGATAATTATGAAAATGTGAATTGTATGTGTATTCTGATTGATTGATTGATTGTATGATCTGTAATGTGTTGCTTTGCATTCATGAAATGCATGATCACATTAATGGCGTTGTAACTTAAGTGACCAGGCTAGCCACAGTTTGGTGTGGGACTTATGCCTGTGATTGGAATGAGCCTCAGGCTCAGATATATGTGAACCCGCTTTCCACTATGAATCGGGGTCAATACCCGAAGAATAAACCCAGTATCAGCTACTAATATGGGACAGTAATGGCATAAAGTCACAACAAAAGAAAAAGAAAAATCGAGTCACATATGCATTTGTAATTGTCTTCTTGTATGATAGAATGACATTGTATAATCATACCTTGATATGCTAAATATATAAAAAACGTGGTTTTAATTATGATGATTCTATGATTTGTTTTCTGTTCTAAATAGCATGTTTTTGTTTTTTTTGCTGCTTATGTACAGTTTATGATGATGTATAAATGGAATTTGGTTTAATGAAATATGAGTTTTAATGTCTATGTTTCTTTTGATTATGTTGCATGATGCCTACTATAATTGCTCTAGTATGTCACCCTTATAGGATATTTATTCGGATATTCATCAGATTGTCGAGTATGTTGAGTAGGTGTCCTATAAGAGGGAGATGCTATAGATAAGGCAATATATAGAATTTTGATGGCTTTCATTTAAGCACATGTGAGGTTTTGAGCTATATAAATGCATCTTATAGTTATTTATATTCCTTGTTTTGTGTGATGCTTCTCTATGTGGATTACCTTCAGATGCTATTCGATACTACTAGTTGCATGCTTTTATGGATATGATAAATGCCTCCTTTATTTTTTACCTTTAGCTTAAATGACCCACCGAGTTATATTTCCATTTGCAAACCCCTTTGAGCCCTTGACTTTGTTTGTTTTTGTATTAATCACCTTGCATTGAAACCTAAAAATCATTTAACCTTACCCTTTCACAAGTTGAATGAAGTACTAAGTATTTATGATTTAAGGACTTTTGTTTTATATGCTATTCTGAGATGTTTTAGTGGTATATCTACTCAGTTGATGTTAATTCGTAGTACTATTATATATATATTTGACAGGAAAAAGAAGAAAACAAAGAAAACAAAACAAAAAGAGAAAAAGAGAAAAAAAAGAAAAAGAATCAAACAGTAGCATTGGATAGTGATGAGTAGTGTAGTCCTGTTTTTCCATTTGCACTTCTCAGAATTTCTATTTGGTTGTCCCATGTTACTTAGTACTTTGTAAATGCTTGTGAGTAGCTTTAACCTTTTTGCCTTATCTTTACCTAAACCCCATTACAACCCTAAGTAAAAGCCCTTTTGATCCATGATGATATATACTTTACATAGTGAAAAATGGGTGAATTTGCAAGTCTATGGTAGTGTAATGGCTTAGAGGAAGCTTTGAGTGAAACACAACCCTTATACACTTGAGTGACATGAGTGAATACCATGAGGAAAGTCCGTTTTAATTTTATGTTTGTTTTTTTATCAAGGGTATCTACTTTTGATTTTATTTATGTGCATTGATAAAAAGATTATAATACATATAGTAGCTTGATACTTGAATTTGTTGAAGTTTTAAGGATTGCATATACTTGATTTTCTTTGAAAACGAAATAACAGAATATGTAAGTTGCTAAAAAAAATTGCTTAATGAGATGTTCTTTTAATGATTCAAGTAAGTTGCTTGAGGACAAGTAACAATTCAAGTGTAAAGGTGTTGTTAATGGGTATTTTACATTAGTTTTCAATGTATATATTATTATTTTTTTGCCCATGTATTATTTGAATTACACTAATTTGGATTTATTTATGTTTATTTTAGGTAATTGGTGGATGAGCAATTTACAGGATTTTTAGAGTAATTTGAAAAAAAATTCGACAAAAAAAAAATACAAAGTAAAAGAGGCCATGCAAGGAGTTAGTCTTACACACTTAGGAGTTTCAAGCTATCCAAAGCAAGCAAGTTCTAAGGGTCAAAAGGTGGCGTTATCGTGAACTAGGAGAATAAGGTAATCAATGCCTTTTAAATGAATTTGAAGAGTGTGATCAAGCTTTTAAAGGAAAGCTTTAAAAGTCATCAAAAAGTGTGTTCAAGCTTCCAAATAAAAGCTTCAAACGTCATAGCTTCATCTTTGGGAAACAACCCTTTAATGCAACGTTTAGAGGAGGAAAAAAACATTAAACAATAGCAGCTAAGGAGAGACCTAGGGGGACAAAAAGGAAAAAAAAGAGACAAAAGAAGGGAGAATGGCTGGAAACAGGGGGGAAGACAACTCGATGAAACTAGAGGAGAAAAGAGACCTGAGTTTGAAGACTTTCATAGAGAGGACGGCTTAGACAACCAAGAGAGCAACACCTTCATCCATTGAAAGATCTAATTCAAGAGCACGAAGTGAGCAGCTGGAGAGCAACCATGTGGTCTCCATTTGTACAGGTGTCACCTAGCTTGGAGACTACCCTGTTCTTAGGGGGACAAAAAGGCAGAGAAAGAAAAGACAAACAGAGAAAACAGTTGGACAAGAGTGGAGTTGTTGTGGGTGTTGACGGCTGAAGTAATGAAGCCTACTAGGGGAGGACCTTTGGCTACCAAGAGGAGGCGAAAAACGTGTTCAAGAGGTGTACCAAAACCATGGAGATTCTACTGGTGCATTGATAATTGTAGGTGACGCTAGCTTGGAGACTCTCCTGTTCTTGGTGGGACAGAATGCATGACAACCATTGGTACAACTACGGTCTTAGAGTCTCTCTTCTTTGAGGTGTAGGTGCAGTTATGGTTTCAAGGGAAGAGAATAATTTGTCTTGACATTGCAGCAACGTGTCTCTCCAAAGCTCCACTGATTCGATGTTTTCAAAATTTGTTTCCACTCTCTCATTTTAGTTTTGTTATTTCAAGATATTACGTTAGCTTGCTTGTTATGTTTCTTTCATACATTTGTCTCGTCTATTGTTCGAATTTGGTGTCCAGATTTTGACTTATAGCTTAAATATTTTTTTAGTTGTTTTTTTATTTAATCAATAAAACTACTTGTTATGATTATGACTAGTGTTTTGTTAATATTTTTTTAATATGTTATTTTATGATTTAATCAATGGAAATACTTATTATGACCATGACTTGTGTCAAGTTGATAGATATGTCTGAGTAAAATTTTTTTTTGGTTAAGGTTAGGATTTATATTGGATTAGAACATGTTTTTAAGGTGTTGATTTTCGCTTGATTGAATGCATTTTTAGCTTAATTTAGCTTGATCACCTAGATTAGGACTTTAGATAATTTAATGCCATAACTATTGGGATTTAATTTGTCAAAAAATCAATTAAACGACATAGTTGAAACTAAGCGTAGACCAACCTTAGGATCTTGTGTAAGGATACCTATAATTAACGAATTTAATTTTAGACTTCTTATGTTTAATGCCTTTTATTCCAAATTATCTAGGAACCAAGTAGGTAAGTTGGATTTAGAAGAGAAAGAAATTTCTATGAACATTGGGTTGACTTGCTTAGGTGAAGTAAATCCTAAATCAATCCACCGTTACCATTTTAGTGCCTAATCCAATTGAAGCCCAATGCCTCAGCCATTTTTCTATCATTTGGTTTAGTTCTTTTACATTTAGTCTATTAATTTGCATCTTACACATTTTCTTATTTTTCTTGTTTTAATTTATTTTAAAAACAATCAATTCTTGATCTTCTGAGTAATTTTACATTGTTTAATTTAATTGTCTTGCTTGTTGGAATCCCTTGGATACGATACTCGGTTCATAGTGTTTTTTATTATTTGTCGACGAGGTACATTTGCCTCCGGTTTGGTCTAGGATATAATTTAATTTATATTGATTTGTTTAGACCTCAACAAGGCGCTGCAAGTCCCAAGTACTAACCTGACTAAAGAATGCTACAAAAGACGTAAAGAAGGACAGCCTCAACAAAACTCTAGAATTACAGGAACCATCCAAGTTAGTTTTTCATCTCAAATTCGCCACTTCTCCAAAAGAGAAGGAGAGGGGGACTTTGCATCTCAAATTCGCCACTTCTCCAAAAGACAGGGAGAAGGGGACAACTCTGGCATTTTGGCCATAATAAGTTCCCTAATCTGGGCTAAAGCTAGGGAGGTGAAGATGTCTCTGTCTAAGTTGACCCTTTGAATTTTCCGTTTGTTCCTCTCATTCCATACTGTATAAACACATGCACTAACCCCCAATTGAAACACCGAATGATCTACCTTGTCTAACCCATGACTTGAGGAGCTCCAATGAATAATATCATACTAGTCCGTAAGGTAGGTTTGGCGATCACATAAAATCTGTAAGGATTTCCATAATGGTGCCGAAAAAGGACAGTTGAAAAAGAGATGATTCCTAGTCTCCTCTTCCCTTTGGCGTAACAAACAACTTCTATCTATCCTTGATCCACCCTTATATCTATCCATCGTGGAAAGTCTATTTTTAATAGCCAGTCAAAGAGTAAAGCCAGCTTTAGGGCATCCAAATTTGAACCATACCAAACGGAACCAATTGACAGTGGGGCGAGGAGGGAGAAGGAGTTCCCTGCAAGATCGGTTAGTAAAAAAGCCCGAAGAATGTTTACTCCAAATAAGCTTATCATCATTCTGTAGGTTCGACATGTAATTTGAGAGGAATTCCCTGATCAGGTCAGAGCCAGGCAAAGCTAGTCCTTATCCTTAATTAGAAATAAGAGAATGGACTTTGATGTTCCTAGGGAGGCTGGACTTTAGGCGTTGCAGGGAAGGAGCCTGGTCTATGGGACTTACCTTGGCCCATTTGTCCATTAAAAAAAAAAGGTACTACGTCCATCCCTTATCTTGTGAACCAAGTGAGGATGAATGAGACTCCTGTTACGAAGAATGTGCTGCATAATCCAACTATTTTTTGTGTTGATGCATGGTGATTTTCTATGTTATAAGTGGAGTAAATATCATAAACCCTCATGTATTTTCATGAATTATCAAATACCCCCTGTGTTTTAAAAAATATCCAAGATCCCATGTATTTTAACAAAATTATCAATTACCCTCCGAAATTATGTTATGCTAACATGACGATTGACGTGATAGGTTGATTGGTTAACAGATGCTAACCTAGCTGGTAATTGTACAGGGGGTACATTGGTAATTTACTAAAACAAAGGCGTGTTTAAGAAAATGTAAAACACATGGGAGTATTTGAAAAAAATGTAAAACACAAGAGGTCATGTGATAATTACTTAAAGAGATATATTTCAATATTTTTACTCTACTATGCATATGAATTCATAAATAATCAATTAATAACATTTTTTAATTATGTCTTAAACTAACTCTAAATAAATAAATAAATAAATAGTTATAACTAAAAAATTAAGATAAATGATAACTAATTAGGATAAAAATTTCATAACTAAGACTAATTAAAATAGCTATTTTAATGAGATATATTTCAACATTTTTACTTCACTATGCATATGAATTTATAAATAATGAATTAATAATGTTTTTAGTTGTTCCTTAAATTAACTCAAATTATGAATATAAAAATATATTTTAGAGTTAATTTAATTTGAAGTTTTAAATTAATAAATTTTTAAGTTATAACTAATTAAAAATTAATTAATAAGAGTTAATTATCTCATTGAGAATTTCATTTTAATTATTTAAAGTTATGAAATTCTTATCACAATATTATTTTTAATATAAGTATTATTAACAATTTTTTAAATTATAACTAATAAATAAATTAGAGTTAATTTAAGATATAATTAAAAATATGAATTCAAATGTATAATAGAGTAAAAATATTGAAATATATCTCTTTGATTAATTATCACACGACCCTTGTGTTTACATTTTTTCTAAATACTCTCTGTGTTTTACAATTTTTTCAACACTCCTTATGTTTTAGTAAATTATCAATACACCTTCTGCACAGTTATCAGCCACGTCACCAATTCCGTTACTAATCATGTTAGCACATGCTACCCATTCACCCCATCACGTCTTTGTCACATGAGCTTCTATTGACCAGTTAACCTACCACATTAATATGTCATGTCAATACAGTACAACATCAACACAACATAATTTTATGGGGTATTTAATAATTTTATTAAAGTATAAGGGAGTCTTGAATATTTTTTAAAAATTAGGAGGTGAAATTCATAAAAGGAAAAAATTAAATAACCGACCAACCATAATTTTTTATAACAATATTAAAATATATAATAATATTATTATAATAAAACCAATCAAGGTTGGCTATATATTACCAATTGTGTAGATGAATCTTTCTTAAAAACATTGGGATTTATAATAAGTAAACCTATGATTATTTATGTCATGTTTAGTTGAATTATTGATTGTAATTTTTAGTTGTGATTTTGTATTTTTTTATTAATTTAAATAAGGCTTAATCACTCGGCTATCTCGCTGCATGGACTATCAAAACCATCTCTTCCCTACTTTTTAACAGAGAGAACTTTCGTTGGAAAAAACAAATCGGAGAAGGCTCCTAGAACCTGAAATAATCACATTCTCCATTGAACGAGATTTTTAAACCACGGACTGCTGAATCACTCATCTATCTCCCTGAATGGTTTATCAAATCCATCTCTTCCACTACTTTTAATGGAGAGACCTTTTGTTAGAAAAGAAAAAAATTCAGGTAAGGCTCTTAAAATTTTAAAAAATATTTAGTTGGGTTATAAATTATAATATTTATTGTGATTATTATATTTTTGTATTAATTATTGTATTTTTTATTTTTTATATTATATTAATATATAATTTTTATATTTTAAAAATTCAAAATTAAAAAAAATTAAAGTTCAAACAAACATATTCTAAATAATCACGTTTTCCATTGAACGAAACCAAAAATCTTTTCAATCAGAAAGGAAAGAGAACACGTGAAACCTCATTTTCCTAGTCAGCGGCTTTCCTTGTACTATATACCCTATGCTGACAGTAATGGATGTGACCGAGGTTACGCAGACAGCCATTAGTTTCTTTGAACTGGTACAAATGGGACTGCCAATCCCATGTTCTGAAGGCTTCCTGCGTGACCTTGCAACCATTATCAACTTGTCAATCTATTCCATACGCCATTCCTAACAATCTACAAGAAAAGTCTTGTTTTTTTTTTGTTTGAAAAGTTATTGTAGAAAAGTCCTGTTGAAGAGTTATTGTACAACCCTATTGTTGAATACGACTATTCTTGTTAGGCAATTAGATAACATGTCCATATGTAATACAAAATGCTATTGTACAACCCTATTGTTGAATACGACTATTCTTGTTATGTCCATATATAATACAAAATGCACATCAATTTTTTGGGATCAAAGGGTTGAAGAAAAGAGAATCATGACAAGTTGGTGCAGGTTGGTGTTGATGGCACTTGCAATTCTCCTTGTGGGGATTGGAAACACCAGAGCTAATGGTGCAGTTTCTGAAGATACTATGAGAAAGATCAAGTGTATAAATGATGAAGGTCCTTACATGGGAATCATAGCGCCAAACGCCTTTGAGATGAATCCACTTCTCGAGTCTCCAAGTTTTTTTCCTAATCACAGCTTTCCCTACATAGACGTCTCAGGTAAATATATACGAATACACCAAGTTCGTTATTATTTGATGTTTTGTTATCTTCATATATACTTCTTCATGGATTTTTAAAAAAATTAAATTGAGCAAACTTCGTATTAATGAATGACGGCAGCTGAAGATTTTTTTTTTTAAGAACTGAAGATTCTCTCACAATTAGAATTTCATTTGTAGAAATAAATTACAAAATTTTTTTTTTTAAAGAATGATGAGAATAGGACATTTTAAAGATCTATTTGTTGAACACGAACCAAAAGTTTAGATTTTTTATTAAATTTATAAATAAAATTTTAGATATTAAATTTATACTAATAAATATGTTTTGAAACGATTTGATTTTCAGATTTTCTAAATACAAAAATTAATAAAGAACATCACAGAAAAAAAAAACTTTAATACAGCACAAAAATTAGACAATACAAAAATCTATAAAAATACACAAAACTCAATAAAAAAATATAACATTCGCAACCAAAAACCACAACTAAAAGCTCAATCAAACGGCTATAATATACACAATCCAAAAATAATTATGATTAACTAAAAATTTGACAAAGATAAATGTGATTATGATTATATTAAAATTTTTAATACATTAGTTAACATGTGTATTCCTTCTTTCAACTCGTTGATTAAAGAGGAAAAAGATCAAGTAATTAATTGGCTCAAGACTTGCAATAGTTGTAAGAACAAACACCTTAATGCGTTCTATTGAATCTGTATCATTCTCCAAAGCTCAGTTATGCTTGATCTGTTGGAAATTTGAAATTTTCAAACATCTTATAAATTCAGATCAAAATTTAGTATTTGAATTATGTGATCTAAAACATACTGACACTGCTTATTTCGTTTGACAGGAAAAAGATTTAGGATGGGGAAGGTAGGAGAAGAAAAGGTTATCGTAGTGCTGACTGGCTTGAGTATGGTATGTATATTTGGTTTCAGTTTTTGCTGGAGAGGATACCCCAAGTTGCAAAGTATATAACTTTCAATTTTTCTTCGTTTCTTTTCGGTGTCGGAGCAGCTAAATGCAGGTATAACAACACAGTTACTTCTAAGTCTATTTCGTGTGAAGGGTATTGTGCACTATGGCATTGCAGGAAATGCAAATCCTCAATTCCAAGTTGGAGATGTGACTATTCCTCGGTATTGGGCTCATTCCGGTCTCTGGAACTGGCAGGTAAGAGATCCTGAGCTAGTGACTGTCTTCCATTCTTCGTTCTCTTTAATGTTTTGATTGTGAAATTTTCTGTTCATGAGCAGAGAAATGGAGACGGCCCTAATGACGCCCTAGCTTTAGAGTCTAACGGAGACTACACCAGAAGTATCGGATATCTCAGATTTGCCGATTTCAACAATTACACTGCAAACTCGAAACCTGTGGATAACATTTTAAACAACGTTTGGTATCAACCAGAGGAAATTTTTCCTGTAAATGGAATTCCTGAAGTTAGGCAGCATGCATTCTGGGTTCCTGTAGACCAACACTACTTCCAAGTTGCAGAGAAACTCCAGGTAATTTGACTAAGGAGTTCATCCAAATGTTCCTAACAATTAGATATTGATTCGGTCACCCGTTAACTCTTAAATTACAGAACTTGGAGTTGAAGAGATGCGTTAACTCGACCTGTTTACCCAGAAAACCTATGGTGGCAAGAGTGAGCAGGGGAGTTAGCGCAAATGTTTTCGTGGACAACAGAGCTTACAGGGAGTTCCTGTACTCCAAATTCAATACCACTCCCATTGACATGGAAAGTGCTGCGATTGCTCTGGTTTGTCACCAACAGCAAGTGTCTTTCATCACCATAAGGGCTCTGTCAGATTTGGCCGGAGGCGGCTCTGCCCTATCTAATGAAGCAGATACTTTTGCCTCTTTGGCAGCTCAAAATGCGGTCGATGCTTTGGTTGGTTTCGTCGCCTTGTTGTCTCCGTAGTTGGATCCACCATGAAACAGGCAAATTATATATTTATCCTAAGGGGAAAAATAATAGAGATCTACAATTGATTATTGACAATAATATTATGTCCTTCCAAGAACTTGTATTGCGCATATCAATTGCCATTTAATATTTAATATTTTTTAATTAAAATTTCATTTATTAGAAAACTTAAATATAAAGAGGTCGTAGACCAAACTCATTCCAAAAACCCATCAAAATTGGAAAAGTCACGGAACAACTTCTCACTCTTTTTCCTTTTTTTAGTTTTCAAAATGCCTACTTGAAAAAAAAACCTTAATCATTTGCCCAATTTTAAATTATTTAATTAAATGACAAGTAAATTCTTTTTGGGGGAACAAGCTATAAAAAACACAATTTTTATGAAGAAAAATTTTTTGGTTGATAATTTATTTGGACGCAGCACATGCTCCAAATATTTTATGAAAAAAGATTAAAATATTTAATATATACTTAAAAATGTTATCTTAATATATTATTTGATTATGGCACTTAAATTCTTACAATTTTATTTAAAAGAAGATATTGTAATTGATAATGATTTTTTAATGAACTAATAACTTTAAAAATATCTTAATGAATTCTTTAAAGTTTTAGAATCTAGTTATTTTTCATGAATATTAGGGCGTGATTATTTGAAAATTAAATAAATGGAAAAACCATATTTTTGATCTTTTAATTATGAGAGATTTGCTAATAAAATCTTAAAATATATTTTTATTTTAATTCTTGTTCTCAATATTTTAACCCAATATAACACTTTTGTCAGTCTTTATTAACCAAAAAATGATTACAAATTAAAATTTATACCTAGGCCAGCATCAAGCTATTTTAGAAGATAAAACCCGGAACTCCATCTTTTCTTTTTTTTACCCCAAACAATTTTTTTTAATTCTAATCCTGTATTTTCAAGTAAAATCTCTCACCGATGAGAAAAGAAATCACTGGCATTACGATATTTAGAAGAAAGTAGTAAACCATACCCATAAAGGCAAAACGTATGAATTGGCCCTCAACGTTTCACAAAAGGTTTAATTTGCCTCCTAACGTTTTACATGGTACTACTTTACCCTATAACGTTTGAAAAATAGTCTAATTTGCCCTCTAACGTTTATAAAATGGTACAAATTGCCTCCTGTGAATAGTATTCAGGGGACAATTTGTACTAATTTGTAAACGTCATGGGGCAAATTAGACCATTTTCAAACGTTATGGGGTAAAGTGGTACCCTGTAAAATGTTAGAGAGCAAATTAAACCTTTTATGAAATGTTGAGGGCCAATTCATACATTTTTCCTTTTTTGAAGTGAAGCATTAATTATTAAATTCCATGTCATATTTTCAATCTCATATATAATTTTATTAGC
>JAOXYD010000008.1:3926256-3942364 GCA_028565735.1 Pinacopodium congolense
TTATAAACTTTTATTTAATTTTTAAATTAAAAATTATATTCTCTTTTATATATACTTAAAAGAAAATTTATATTGAATTTTAAAATAGAACTTAATAAATATAAATTTATAGATTTTTTACTTTTATAAATCAAAATATTTAAATTCACTTAAAATATATAAAAAATTTGAGGAATTTCCTCAAATTTATTTTCTTATATAAGTGAGTTCAAAAAATAAATAGTGTGAAATTTAAAGATAAATTTATAAATAAATTTTAAGTTTAAAAGTAAGTTTTAAAACATAAAAATTGAACTTAAATTATATAAAAATTCAGTAAAAATCTATATTAAAATATTCTAAAAATCACTTAAAATAATTTTACTAATAATTATTGTTTTGATCTTCTATTATAAATTATACTTATTATTTTACATATATTGGTATAAGAATAAATTTTTTAATTTTTTAATATTATTTTTACTTAATAATAATTAAATAATTTAGAATATTTATAAATATTACGTAAAAATATTCATTTATAAGATGAATCTATATTAAAATTTTCAAAATAAGTTATTAATCTAACCTTTTCACATTTTTTAGTTAAGTAACTAAGATTCAAAAACTTTTTTAATTGAGTGATTAACATTTAAAAAATTAATAAAAAAAGGTAAAAAAAAGTTGAAGTGAGCCAGGTCTAATCAGGATTATTGAGTTAAGTCGAGTCAACGACTAACGGCGTTAAGTTTTTTCACTCAATTAGTTAAATTTTCAAATGTTAATCACTAAATCGAAAATTTTGAAAACTTGATCACCTAACTAAAAAAATCTCAAAAACTTGATCACTTAACTGATTGTTATCCCCACTATGTTATATAGGATAGATTTAACAGAGAATTAATAAATGAATATAATTTAAGATTTTAAGGACTTATTTAATAATTTTAAAATTATAATATCTTAAATGATAATTGATCAAATCAAATAAAATTATGTTGAATTTATCTCTTCAATTAATTTTTATTTGTTAAACTTTATGTTAAACCTTTTGTCTATTTTTTTTAAGTTAAAGTAAATAATCCTTAGTAAAAGAGGATATGTGAAGGAGTAAAGTCACCATATGTGTTGAAACCACTGAAAGCTAAACCAACACATTTTATAATGGGATTAATGTTAAGTTAACCTAAATAAGAAAGCAAAGAGCAAAAAATGTTCAAGAACCTTAGGATAACATGATCATCTACTAGATTTCTCTATAATGTTTTCGCTAATTCTAGATTTTTCACTTTTTTTGTAGGGGAATTCGATCAACATGTAACTAGCACATGACACTAATCTCATAATGTTAGGCTTCCTCCTAAGATTGATCGTGGATATACTGCAGCAGAGTGACGATTAGAGGGATTATATAAAAGGAGACGATTGGTGAACTACCAGGTGTGTCTCTTCTACTAATTAGATTACTACTCTCTTCATTCTAAAACTCTTATCTTAGAAGCCCTGAGACACTAGTTGCAAGTTAGTAGTAGGCTAAGCACTTCCAAGTATGCAAATAACATGGACTCTCGAGTTTAAGGTCTGTTTGTTTTCACTTATATTTTCTGTTTTTCTATTTTTGTTTTAAAAAACAGAGAAACAGAGGAAAAAATGTATGTGATTACATTCTATTTTGTTTTCTGTTTTCAAAATCAAAAAATATAAACAGAAACATAGAAACAAGAAACTAATGGTTTTCGATGTTTTGAAAACAGATTTTATAAACAAATTTTTTTACATTAATTAATTAATATAATTTATTGACTAATAATATATTTTTACGGTGTATAAGAGTATTTTGATCAAATAATTTAAATTTATTTTATATTTGGTTATCATTATTAAATTAATTTTTTATTATGAATCTCAACCAAAAAAATCTTCATTTTTCTTTATAAGAAAAACAAAATACAAAAACAGGAAATAGAAATAGAAAGCAATAACAAAAAAATAGAAGTGTTACTAAACAACCCCTTAGTTAACACTTCTTTGAATCTGACATGGGTAAAAACACCCATTATTGCTTGATAGTAGAAAGAATATCAACTTGGGAAACCCTTGATTCGCTCTTCTTAGTTTGTTAAAAGAATCTTAAAGCCTCTATGCATGCTTAATATTAATTGACATAAATCCAGCATCAACTCTATTTACAATGACCTTGTGAATCTAAAGAAGAGTCTCTTGTGCAAAAATATTTACATCCCTGTAAGCATTTGTGAAAATCCTACAATTTATTTCCCTTAAGATACAATAGATATAACAACAAAAAGAAACTTTAAGAGCTTTTAAGTCAAAGCTTGATAGAAGTTTCAAGTTAGTTAACCAAATCAGGATAGAAATCCAATCTTGTTCATAACACCTTACTTGAAATAAATCCTATACTTTTGTCCAAACGATGAAGGTGAAACAACATATGAAGAAAAGATGCTTGTTAGACTCAATATACTCTAAACAAAGCTTACATGACCTATCTTGAATAGGAATCCATCTAATTATTGTAAGGTTGCTGGCCCTTCTTTACAAGCTAATCACATAATAAAAGAAACTTTTAAAGGGTTATGTCTATTCCAAACCACCTTGAACGAAGGGACTTGATGATGCATACCGAGTAGGTGCTTCCTAAAAGACCTATTAGTGAACATGCCTAAGCTATTAAATAGCTATAAAACTTGACTCTCGTCGTTCAAATTAGGAGAGTACCTCAATAAGTTTTCTTGAAGCAACCTAGACCCTTTAAAATTACACACTTAGGAATTGTTAGTAATCAGTAAGTTCACCTTAGCTCTAGGATATAGTAATAAATTCTGATTAGTCAAGTCATGAATTAGATACAAGGGACCCAAATTAGTCCAATTATCAAACCACTAATAGGCACCTCTGTTATCCCGTATCTTATATTTAAATACACTCTAAATTGAGCCCCTTAACTTGAAGAGTTGCTAAACAGTCCATGAGAAATTCACCCATTGTTTACATCCCCAAAAGCTTTGGACATTCAAATAAATAGAGTGCATCAATTTAACCCATAATTTATAAGGAGCCACTAAATCCTCGTTACTATACTAGTTTTAGTGGCATCCATAACTGATATTAGCCCCAAACCTCTTTGATTCTTTGATAGCACTAGATCTTTCCATCTCACTTTTGGTTACCCTACTTTTGAATGGTCACCTTATCGCAAAAAGTTCCTTAATAATCTCTCAATTTCCTACAACCTCCTCTTAAGAAGTGCTAAGTGTGAGGTCTAATAAACATAAAGATTTTTAAGATTAACCTTAACCAACTGTAATCTTACCCCAAAGATAATACTTTGTTACACCAGTACCTAAACTTTTGTGGAATCTTTTAATTAATTCCAAGTAACCATTAAAGGGCAGTTTCCTTGAAGTAAGGAGTAAACCTAAGTATTTGAAAGGAGGCTTCCTAGTGGTCATACCAATACTTCTTGCAACTTCCTCAGTTTATAGAGTAGAAGCATAAGAGAAAGTGATGTGACTCTTCTTTCTATTAATCATTAAACCTAAAGTACTTGAAAATCAATTTACAACCTCTAAGAGAGTAGAGATAGAGTTAGAGCTAGCATTACAAAATAAGAGATTATGATAAACAAAAGCAAGGTAATGTAATCCAAACCCTTTGCATTTACTGTGGAACTTGAAGTGAGGATTAGATCCAATGCTCTGATTAATAATTCTGGTAAGCACCTTTATAAAAAGTGTAAGTAGTTATGGGGATAATAGGTCTCTTTGTTGTATACTTATCTTATCATTAAAGAGGATTATAGATTCTCCATTGATAAGAATACTAAAGGAATAGGGAGAGATACGTTCTATAATCTAAGTAGAGAAACTGGGAAGAAAGCCAAACCATTGAAGAGTATGAGCTAGAAATTACCAATCCACCGAGTCATAGGTTTAATTAAGATCAAGTTTAATGGCATAGTCCCCAGTTTTCTTTTTCTTTTAATAGAGACCAAAAAGTTATTGAGTTAAGAAAATGTGGTCACCAATATGTCTATCTTCAATGAAAGCATCTTGATTTATACTAACTAAAGAGCCTAACATTTGTTTCAATTTTTACTATTAGAATTTTGAAAATAACTTTGTAGATAGTGTTACAACATGAGATTAGCCTATATTCACTCATAAAAGAGGGATTAGAAGTCTTTGGAACAAGCACAATGAAGGCTTTATTAATATTTCTTGGCATCCTATTAGAGTTGAAAAGCTTTTGCAATGCTTTGATGACTTGATTACCCAGAATATGCCAAGATTTTTTAACGAAAAAAAACATTAAACCCATCCAAACTTGGGGCTTTACTAGGAGCCATATATGCCGCCACCTTTTGAATGTCCTTTGTCGTGCCCTAAGCTATACATATTGGTCTGTTAGGCAGAAATTTAAGGAGTAGTCAGATATAATAGAACTTCAGTTACTAAACTGTATTGTCCTTGGACATCAAGCTATCCTTGAAAGTAGTTAAAAACTAAAATTTTTAGCCCTTTTTGAGTATGTATACTCCTACCATTTCCAACTTCCAAAGAGATAATCTTGTTGAGATTTCTCCTATAAAAGAGGGACTTATAACAAAAAGGCATATTAGCATCCCTTTCCTTGATCTATTAGATTCTTGAGTTTTGATGGATGACTAAATAATAAAAGCTAAGGGCTGAGTGCAAGGCCTTTACAACAGATTCCTCCTGCATCTAATTCAATGTATTAAAGGGATCATTATAAAGGCTTTCCCGAATGGCTTCCAACCTTATCCTAGCCATATTAGCTTGTTTACCACTTCCTTCATTAATTTTTTTAATTTAACTCTAATACTAAAGAGTATATAAACAAGTTTAAATTGTTCAGACCCTCTATTTCATACCCCATTATAGCCCCTATGGCACTGTCAAACTCTGGTAGGTTATTCAAATAATTGAAGAACTTAAAGGGATTATAATTGTTCTTCCATACTTCTAACCCATAAACCACTATAGGACTATGATTTAAGGTTAAAATTTGATCAAATTTGGTTGTGCTAAATGTAAAAGGTTTAAGCCGTTTACTATTGGTTAGAGTTCTATCAGTGCAATGCTCCTTTGGTGCTTATTAAACCAGGTAAACTTGTTTCCTGTATATCTAAGATTTGTGAGAGTAACCTTGTTAACACAACCCTTGAAATCCTTGCACGCACTCCCAACTATCAATCCAACCTCTCTAGAGCTGGCAGTTTCATTAGTAGCCAAGGTACAGTTAAAATCTCCTATTACCAACCAAGGAGGTGATGTTTCGTTCCAACTTAATTACCTTATAACCATAGTTGCCTTCTTTGGAACCCAAAGTTGGAAGCAGAGATCACAAAAATGGCCATCTTAGTGACTTTAGGCTTATTATATAAGCTTTAAGTGCACCAACTAATTAGTAGTAGTAATTTGAGACACTATAAACACTGCAAGGTTAAAAGTAATAATAATACTTTTGTTATAAGTGCTTCTAAGTTAGAAACAATGTGTTAGCCCCTTTTGATAAACCAAAGGCCTTTAATTGAGATAACTTTAATTTTAGTTTGGATAAGACCTATAGAGCAGTTTTGATAGATGTAATAACATTAGCAATAACCCTTTGTTTATTAGGGTCGTTTAATCCTCTCACATTCCGAACTAAGATAGACATTAATTAGGAAAAGCATGAGTTGTTATTTTCCTCTTAGAATTCCTTCTGGCTTTAACAGTCTCCATTGGTACCCTAAATGGTACTTCCATCTCTTGGGAGAACTCCTTTCCCTCTATTAACTCATTACCTATCTTACTCATTCCTAGTCCATCTGATGTAGAGGATGAAGCAACATTAGACTTTATGAGACTAGCTTGACCCATTTTATCTAGAGGATTAAAACCCACTTCATTTGTAACCTCTTTAAATAAAGCTTTAATAGGATTGTCAAACATAGTGATATCCTCTTTTTATGATGTAGTTGTGTATTGAACCTCATGGATTAGTTTGGGTTCTGACTCGATCTCATTTCCTTTTATAATTGAGTCACTATGTTTATCAAAGACAATTTTGGAATTAACATCAGGGCATCCTTCGCAGCTTGGAGGCAGGTTAAGCTTAGTAACTGGTTTATAAGAATTTGAGTTAGCATCAGGAACATTACTCACTAACAGGACCTCCTCTGAGGTACTAATTATTTGTTGACTTGTTTCAATCTAATTCAATACATCAGTATGGTTATCCCTCACCTATATCAAACTTATAGTTTGGCCATCCATTTTTGATAATCAAGGTTTGCCATAAGTTCCAGGTTCCTTTGAGACTTATTGGTTAGACCGTTTAAACATTGCCTTCCAATTCCATCAATTCATCATAAGTTCCTATCTTGAACATCCAACTAGTTGGTCTTTAAGCCTTATTAAGAGGCTTAGACGAGGGTTTCCATTGGTAGTTAACCTTAAAATAGTCTTCAATTGAATCCTCTTTACTATTAAACCTCATAATAAGAATAACCTTAGGTAAATATGGGTACTTTCTACTTCCACACATACTATGGCATAAGCTAGTCTACCCATGTTAGCAGTAGTATCATCTATACATAATGGTTAACCAATAGAGTTAGTTAAGTGGCTAAGACCAGAGGTGGTTCAGTACTCAAAAAAGGGATGATGGATTAGGATCCAAACGACAAAAGGTATAATTAGTCCCCTAACATTTCTAAAAAGGTTTAAATTGTCTCTTAACGTTTATGAGGGTATCACTTTATCCCTTCAAGTTTGTAAAATGACACATTTTACCCCTTAACATTTACAAAATGGTATAAATTGCTCATTTAATACTAATTTTATTAAAGTTTTATTAATTAATTTTTTAATTATTAGTTAATAATTCATTTATAGAATATTGACAAAATTAAAATTTATCTAATAAGATCTTAACGGAATTAATGTTAATAGGGTAAAATGTATCATTTTATAAACATTAGGGGTAAAATATACCATTTTGTAAATGTTAGGGGGCAATATGTATCATTTTATAAAATTAACAGGCAAATTACATCATTTTACAAATATTAGGAGATAAAATGGTACCTTAAAAAATGTTGAGGACCAAATCAAACCATTTCTCAAACGTTAATGGGTAAAGTGGACCTTTTACCGGATCCAGATCAGTGTATTAAATATCGTACTGGTACCGGTATCGAATTGGCCTCGAAAACGGTATTGTACCAGTACTGGTTAAGACCGGTATCATTTTGGATAATTTTTTAAAATTATAAATTAATTTCTAAAATTTACAAAATAGTCTATAAATATATTATATTATGTAATTTTTAATTTAACTTTAAATTTAAAAAGACCAAAATACAAAATTTTTCTTAAATTTTTTTGGGTACCGATCGGTATTGGTCGGTATCAGCCAGTACTGACCAGTGTCCACCGGTATTGGCCAGTACTAGCCGATATTTGAATTCGGTACAAAATCTGTCGATTTCATACCGATTAATGTCCGGTACTGAACACTATGATCCAGATAGGTGAGTGTTTTAGCTTCAACTCTTTTAATTTTAAATCTAGTTGCCATTGTTGTAGGAACATAGATTGGTGTTGAATATGCCATGGAACAATTTCTAAAATTTCCTTGATAGAATCACTAGAACCAAATTTGAAAAGAACACGCCTTAATTCTCTAATAATACTTCTTAAAGACCATGCCTTTTCCAATTAAGCTTTGGTCAATAGCTAAACACTGGGAATGCAGGTCCTTTTTTTTTATAGTAAAAACTCCAACCAAAAAGATCTTCACTTAATGGCTCCGGCCTTAAACACCTTCAAAGGAAGGCAAAAAACAGTTAGCTTCTTAAAAGGAGGGATGTAGGCAAGTTGAGAACTTAAGTGAGAATCACCCACAACCTAGCTCTATGTCTGTCTATTTGGCGTAAAGTGGTTATTGGAAACTTGAGCCTCAACACCACCAAGCTTGTTAATAACAAAGGCACCGATTGCATTCATAGAGAGAGGGACATATTAGAGCGGCACCTTTTAGAGGGGTTTTAAGAGTTGGCTATAGAGGGGGAACTTAAAAGCAGTAGCCAAGCTACCTTCATAGAGCATGGGATCTTTTGATATAGTGAAGGGAATAACCTGGTGATTAAATAGGCAACCTTGAGAAACCAGGAGAGAAGCAGAGGCATTATCAGGTCAAATGTAAGAGGACATAGCTTCCTTTAAAGAGGGTTTGGCATCTGTCATAGAGAGGTGACCTACATCCTGCAAGGCACCTAAGGGAGGAGAGCATACACCAGTTTGAGAAGAAGACAAGCATCCTTGAGACGAGGAACCTATCTTTAAAAAGAAAAACTTTGTTTATTAATTTTTATCTATTAAAACTTTACATCAAGCCTTTTGATCTACCCCGATCTAGCCTAAGACCATAATGACATGAAAGCTAACATTTTAGAGTCGTTTGGTTCAGCTTTTCATTTCTATTTTTTGTTTTTATTTTCATATATACAAAAATAAATATAAATAATTTTTAGCATAGATATTTATAACAAGCAGGCAATAATAAATATAGTTGTGTATAAAAGTTTCATAGAAGTTATATTGTAGAATCATGATACCAAAGTGCAGAGTTTTCATACAAAATGTTACTCTCTTTTTTTGTGGTTAGGTAAGAAAGTTTTGGTTTCTCATTTGCTTATTAATTATGATAGGAAAGTTATGTGCTAAATTTTTGTAGAAGTTCGTACATATTCTAACTCAAATACATGATGAATTAGGAAATCTGGACATAATTTGATAGGGTCAATACTTAGGATGCTATTTTTTGTAATATCATATATGTGAAAGCCATAAAATAGACTTGGAGAGCAAAAGATTTAATCATGTTACCATACACAAGTTCACAGTATGCCCATTGGAACTCCCACCTTGTACAAAGCCAAATGAAAAACTAATACTAAAAATCAATACAATAGTTAGAGATACTATAATTGACAATATCCTAACTTAGAAATAGTAAGAACACATAAAACTCCTAAAAAAATATAATGGCGTGTCTTTTATCATCAATTAAACATTCATAATTATAATTACTAAGGCATGCCAAAATATATCTACAGTGCCAATTTGTACAAATATAAATTTGAAGATTTTTTTGGTCAAATTTCAACGTATTGGTGGGAGATACAGAGATGGAGAGGAGGCCAACCTAATGAATACGTTGGGAAGGGTTGGAGGAGACAGCGCTCGAGATGGTGAGAGGAGTCAATGGCCAATAGGCGGGAAAGAAAATAAAAAGGGAGGGAAAAAGGAAAATAGCATTATCAAGGGAAAAAACAAAAGGGGGAGGAGAAAAGAAAACAATGTCATCAAAAAAGGGGAAAAAAGGTGGGTAACAAATTTTGCTATTACCAAAATGATGTCGTTTTATTTTCAAGTAGAACCACATTGTTTTAATTATTAAAGTCAATAATTTTTCAATTTTATAAATCTACATCATTAAATGATATTTTATTTTTAAGTAAAATGACATTGTTTTAATCATTAAGTTCATAGCTAGTTTCTCAATTTTATAAAACACGTAATTTTAGTAATAAAAATTAAAAATTACTAAAATTGTCATTTTGATGATGTTGTTTTGGTAATAAGGAGTCATATGTTATCGACGTGTGTACTCAATATGTTAAGTTGACATCATATTTAGTTGTTATTCAGTTGTATTATTTGTGACATAATTTATAAATAAATAATAGATAAAAAATTTGAAATATAGAGAACTTATTGGATAATTTAAAATAATAGAAACTTAAATGATGTTTAACCGAATTATAGGAATTCTTGTGAATGTAACTCTTAATTTAATCAAGATCAAGTTTCGGACTGTGTTTGATGAAATAAGAATATAGCTTTTTCACCTCCGGACTAGATTTTTCATATCTTCTTTTATCTTATGACCGTTTTTTCAAAGTCTGATCGAGATACAAGCCGGACTTTGAACATATGAATTAAATGCATTTTCTTGTCTGCTTGAGCCCATAGGCGAAGCCTGAACTTTAAAAGATTCGAGCTTTTAGGTATTTGGCACCAAGCTCGTAGGATTTTGTAACCCAATCCAGCCCGTGGTTCACTTAAAAAGAAGACCTGGAATGATTTGGAAAATCTTCTGCATTGCTTTACTGGAGGCCTAAAAGTTGGCGATTAGTATAGATTCAAAGTCTCTTTATCATCTAGCTAGGTGAATCCTACCCGGGAGAGGATCCGCCTTGAGACACATACTTTCTCGGGAAGCAAAACTTAGGTGCAAATGTTTATAATTTACACTTTGGGCGGCTAAATCGTATTGTGAAGTAAAAAGATAGACAAGGTGGAAGCTGGCTCATATTTTCATGCCCACGATAAAGGAACCTTTAATAAGTTCATTCAATCGTAGAAGGAAATATATTTTTTATAATAATTATTATAAAAATTATATAACTAATTTTTTAATAAAATACCCATATAAAAATTTATTAAAATTCTAAAATGTCATGTAAAATTTTTCAGATCATATTTATATAATATTAAATAATTTAAAATATATAAAAATAACAAAATTTTTAAATTTTTTCACATGATTATTAAAAATACCTAATACACATTTCCCATTTGGCAAGGAACCACGAGTAGATTGGTGACAACTAATGATGGTAGCTGGGCATGCTGCTGCCACCTGCCGAGATGACCATGAACCCTTAATATATTATTAAACCAACGTTTCCTTATTACAATACATTGTTAAGTGGAATTAATGATTATACAATTTACGTATAAGTTAAGTTACGGTGGATTTATTACAATGATTGATATTATGCTAAGTGGTTGAACAAATGTTAGTACTTTCTACTATTCTTACATCCCTACAAACGTTGTTTGTTGTAATTGTGCGTTAATGGCGCAACCACCACTCATCAGAGCACCTGAAAGTTTTCTGGAGATGAGTGCCGATCGAAAGGCCCCATCTCCAAGGCCCCGCTGATCCTTTGCATGTGCTTCAACAGTGACAGTGGAAGAGGAGAGTATATATTTATTACTCCATTAAAATCCAACGGTCACATCCTATCCAACTACTATAAAAAAAAATAAAAAAAAATAAATAATGTAATGAAGTGAAGTAAATAAATAATGTTCTTGTCTGATTAGTGCTAGACAAGCATTTCACCAACAAAAGATTAAACCCTTTTATTCATTTCCTAGTAAGCTTAAACCTTTTTAAGTGTTTCTTAAGGAAAGGTTTAATTAGATTATAAGTTGTAATTTTTTATTATAATTTTTATATTTTTATTATATATATTAATAAATTATTTACTTTGAATTTAAATAACATTGACAAATTTATCGTGGTCTTCTTCCAACCTGTCTTCCAAGTTACAGAAAAAATAAAGATAGAATTCCAAGCTTATTTCAGTTAAACATTAAAATTAAATGTTTTGAGTAGACTTAGCTGAGACTAATATCATCATTACCAAAGACGAAGAAGTTCCTACTCCTACACCATCATATTATAAAAGATTTGTTTGCATGGTTGGAAACCAACACTAGAAAAGGGCCAAACGTGCCGTTTGAGAGAGGCAAGGGGTCCCATTTCTCTGTTTCAAAAAATATTTCTGTTGGATTTTGAATCTTATTGAGGGGGAGGATAAAGAGCAGTGGACCCTCTTAACTACGGACAATTTTTTTTTCCCCCTTTTATCTTTCATTTTCTTCGTTGCCTTGAAGAGTCCGAAACTTATTTGAGACAGAGCATCTATATACATATATGCATTTGTACTCTTTCTCCTTACTCTGTTTTTCTTTTTAACTTCTTCTGTTGAACCTTTTTCTCTGAAGAATCTTCTTTCTTTGGATGAACACTTTCCAGAGAGTTTTAGCACGCTTGTGGTAGTAGCTTTAGCTAAAAGAAGAAGTGGGTACCGAGCAAACTGCTTGTTCAATCTAGAAAATGAGTGCTTCCAAGTTCATTAAATGTGTTACAGTGGGAGATGGAGCTGTGGGCAAGACGTGTATGCTCATTTGTTATACTAGTAACAAGTTCCCTACTGTAAGTCATAACTAAATTCCCAACTGAATCTAATCCCTTCCCTATCATTTTTTTTCTGTTTCTTTTGGCTTGTTTTTGTGTCATCAATGGATTATTAAGACATTTCTCCAAATGGTTTTTTTCTTCCTGAAAATGGATCTCAGAAAAGTTCATATCTTTTACGGTTTTTGCAATTGCATTTATGTTTATTAGACGGGTTTAGTTAAGAGCCATTGGAAAAGTCTTCACTTTACTGGGAGTCCGGAGTTGAACTGTGTTTAAGCATATACGGTAGGCAAAGACTCTGCCTTTTAATCACCTGTCTGTATGTTTCATTGCTTTGGCAGGATTATATACCCACAGTGTTTGATAATTTCAGCGCTAATGTCTCTGTGGATGGAAACATTGTCAATTTGGGACTCTGGGATACTGCAGGTATGAGATTATTATTCATTCACTTGAGACTCTTGAAACTTTCAGCTTGTGGTAATTACAGAGGTTGGTGCAAAGTTTCTTCACCTAGTACTAATTAATTATATCCTTTCTTCTTATCCCCATTAAAGGTCAGGAGGATTACAGCAGACTGAGACCACTGAGTTACAGAGGTGCAGATATATTTGTGTTGGCATTCTCATTAATTAGCAGGGCAAGTTACGAAAATGTTCTCAAGAAGGTAGGAACTTTGATGTTATGTTCTCCACTTTTGTCCCTTTTCAATTTCTTGTGGATATTTATCGTAATAAAATACCTGCCCTGTGTTTTCCACCCAACAGTTCAAGTTAAAGTCGCATCTCTTCTTAACTTTTGTAACTGAACTGAAAACTTTTTAATCTAGTGCAATTTGCTCGTAGCAAAATCTAAGTCATTTTCTCATACAATGGAGATTGTGTGTATGATCTTTGGTTCATTTTGATCCTTATTAACTGGAATTTACATTTGGTCTTCCATCAGTGGATGCCTGAACTTCGTCGATTTGCACCAAATGTTCCAATTGTTTTGGTTGGAACTAAACTAGGTAAGCAAGTCACAACATCTAAAATGTCATGATGAGAATTGGTCAACAATTTGTTCTCACTATAACTGCTATACATTATCTTTAACAGATCTTCGTGAAGACAGAGGATATGTTGGTGATCCTATGAATCCTAATATCATAACAACTGCTCAGGTTTGTGTAAAGTACATTTAGTTTCCTTCACAGTTGGCTCATATTAGGGAGAAATCCGTGTTCATATTAACGATAAAAGTGGTATTCATGTCTTCAACTAAATTCAACTTTCATAATTAGGGAGAGGAACTAAGGAAACAGATTGGTGCAGCAGCCTACATCGAGTGTAGCTCCAAGACCCAACAGGTAGATCACGATGATAAATTAGAAATTCAAGGTTCTTTCGTTTGTTATAATCCTTGTTTGATTTTGTTGTGATTATACAGAATGTCAAAGCTGTTTTTGATACTGCAATCAAAGTCGTTCTTCAACCTCCGAGAAGGAAAGAGCTAGCAAGGAAAAGAAGGCATCGAAGTTCTGGTCGAGCAATTGCGTAAGTACTTTTGGCCTTCCATTATATTCATACAGAAAAAATGGCTATCCTTGCATATAATATGGATTCGTTCGTGTGTAGTCCTTCACTAATCTGCCAGTATCTTTTTTTTTTTTTGGGTTTTAATAATTGCAGAAGCATCATGTGTGGAGGTTGTGTTGCTTAGAATGTAATGGTGAGCACATAAAGAACAGTCATCCACCACTGTAAACCAAAGACTGCTCCTGACAGCAGATTGAAATTTAAGATTTCCATGCTTTTTTGTGTGTAATATTAGTCTGAGTGACAAGTTCGGAACTAGGGAACAGTTATTTTCATCTCTCAAACTGGTTGGTTAAGCGGGGAGGGAATCGATCATTCTCTCAACCTGTCACGGTGGTAGAAAGTATAATATAAATTAAGCTGTAGTTTCAAACGGTGTAACTTGTTTTCTAGTGATTTTCTGTATACAAAGTAGTAAGTTCATTTTTGATAAGTTGGCATTTTCGTGACATTGTCCATATTATAATGATTCGTGATAAGGGTTTGTGATATTCCATTGAAAATATGGAGACTCATGTCTTGTAATTGCAGTCTAAGGCATCTAATCCAAGGTTTGGACTCTGTTTAAGATTGACAACATTACAAGCTCCTCAAAATCAATAAAGCTGGATTTAGTTAAAAGGAATTAAAATATTTATAGATAATCATTTAATAGAAAGTGATTACTTCCGCATTGTCATTAGGTGATAATAGAAGGTTAACATTTTAATTATCTGCAAGCTGTTCAATCATAAATGGATCCTAGTTTTTTCAGCTTAGTGTCTCACGCAAAGACGGGCCAGGTACGGATGGATTTTAACGTATCAATGGTGAAAGGAAAGCAGGTACTTACCCAATGCAATGGTTACTTTATTGATCACTGTCAGTGGCAAAAGATTGGGAACGGACTCGACTATAGGATTCCAACTAAAGATAAAGAAAAGGGATGCAGATTTTGCTAAGTCATTCAACGTTTTCAGTGAGCTGCAAAATTTCCATGCATGTAAAAGCACCGAGAATAGAGAACACTTTTACTCAAGACAGATAATAATCATGAGCCCAAGATTATATATATGATAGAACCTAGTCCCGCAGAATGACTTCATGCTAATTCCATCTATTTTCATAGTCATGACACAATGAAACTGATATTCAAAGCTAATAATTTATTTTCTTGTTGTGCCAATCTAATCTATTATCGTCTCCTACTCTCCAGGGTCTTGATTCATTTCGTTTTTCATGTAAGCTAAGCTACATCAGTTAGAACTCCAAAGCAGCTTGGAACAAACTGATAAACCACTGGATTTTAGAAGAGAGAAAAATCTTATTCTTGGGGTAGAAGAGCAATCTCAATTTCCTGGAGTGATTTTCCTTTGGTCTCCATCACGTTTCTTTTCACAAAGGCCACTGCCAACAAGCAGAAGGTCGCAAAAATAGTGTACAAGAATTTTGGTCCCAATAGCTCCAATAGACGCAAGAATAGCAACCCCACAAAGAAATTGACCACCTGTGAAAAGAATGCCAGTTGTATCTCCAGTGAATAAGACATTTATCACTAAATGCTATTTATCACTAAAGATGAAAGTGTGACTCAATTTTCAAGTTGCTCATTCAAAATAAATTGTGAGGTTGTTTTGCGCATGTACCCAATAAAATGGACTAAGCAATAGATACCTAGGAATCAATGGTGAAAGGAAAGCAGAGACTTTACCCAATGCACAGACATACAGACTGCCATAGCTTTTGCCCTTATTCGACTGGGGAATATTTCTGGTAGTAGGAGACTTGGAACTGGACCAGCTCCTAAAGCAAATGTAAAGACAAACCTGAAAAGAAAATTTCATCAATATGGCCCCTAGTCCTGGCATTTTTAATCCAGAAAGAAATATCTCCCATTCGCTAGAAATGACTAGAGTGACTCAAAATGCCTATTGCCAGCCTATCAAGTGGTCATTTTTTGTTAATTCTCAGTCCTGAATACATGATATAGCACTAACAACCTCAACAGATGAAATTTTATGAGGAGACGATTGTGGTAAAATGTCTTTTTTTTTAGACACTCAGAACCTGAATGAGGTTATCAGTCGTAATTCTGTTGTTTGCCTTTAGCAATTGATTCAATTCTTTATAAAATTCAAAGAAATTGGAAATAAGTTATTTAACCCCAATGTCAACTGTTAAGGTAGAACCAAAGAATTACAATATTTTGACTAACATAAATTCCATTACATGACTATAAAAGTCATCATGATTCTATAATTATGGTGAGTATCATAGTTGGAATTGAAATTCCAATTCTAGATCGGGGCTAAAAACATATCCTTAATGTATCCATTTTAGTTTTCCACTGATTGTCTGTAAATGAAAAGAAAAATATCTAGGAAAACACAGGACTATAAGTATAAATAAGAAGCAATCTTAATTTCCATAGCAGCCTGATAAGCAAGTAACAGGGACATTAATTGTGAGAATATCCGATCATC
>JAOXYD010000008.1:3947468-3963058 GCA_028565735.1 Pinacopodium congolense
AGCAAAGGAAATGAACTGAGAATCAAATTAATTGTCATATTGAGAATATGGAATAGAGAAATAGCTTACATAGGTTAAGTATATTCAATGGTCCTTGATTAATGATTATTGATGTGATTTAAAATTGAATAAAGGTAGGTACCTATATGTGGAGCAAGTACTAAGGCATCCTGAGTCTTAGAGATATCTTGTGCTCGTGGCTAGATATCGAAGTGATACTGAAATTTCCTGATTCCTATGGATATTATGTGCTATTGGCTAAGCACCGAAGTGGTGCCGAGTATCAGTATGTATTAGTGAGAGATACCCCATATATATATATATATATATATTCATTTATGCGCACACTATATTTGATTTATTCACATGGAGACTAAGATTTATGAGATGATGGTTTGAACCGACGGACTATTAGATATAGCCTACTAGGTTAAGCGGGGCCCTAAACAAATTGAATAATAGAGATTAAGTATAATTGATAAATTGGAATAACATTGGTGCATTTCATAGACTTGCATCTCATGGACTTGTATTTTATTTCATAATGAAAAATGTTAAGAAATATTGATAGATTTCCTTGTATTAATATATGTATATGTGCGATTTCTTAAATAATTTTCATAGTTTAATTAAATGTGTGAGATGTGTTTTAAAAGGGTATAAATATGAAGTTCTTACTGAGTTAACAACTCACCCCTTATCTGTAGATATTTTTCAAGATATGGTTTTGATTCGGTGGATCTCAATTTACAATTTGGATTTTACTATTTGAGAGATAGACATTTTGTATATATTTAACTTATGATGTTAGTTAATTTCGTTAGAATTAATAAGATTCAATTTTAAACTTAGTTGTCTATAGTTTATCAATGAATTTTTTTCAAGAACGTTATATTAGGTGGTATCAGAATATGTGTGTGGATCTGTGTATGAAATTTTAGGAACATTATAACCTTCCTGCAATGTGGATGTCCATGAGTTAGATTTCGTTAATTACATCAAAGAAAAATTAATCGGGTCTATCTTTTTATGTGAGTTTAATGAGTTTTAAAAAGTTAGTCACTAAATTGAAAATTTTTTAAAATTAGACATTTAAATTAAAAAATTCTAAAAAGATTAGTCATTAGTAGATTTATTATCTCTTGCTTTAATTGTTAATTCTAAATTTATTCCAAAATCCCCCAATTTATTATTTTAGTTGTAGGTAATGACAAGTGACATCAAAACTCCTTATGAGAACGATCTTTACTTCTCATACTATTTTTATAATTTTGTTTTAAAAGACATTTTTTATTTTACATGTAAGAGAAAAAACTTATTATTCATTATCATCAATAATATCACAAATAAAAGATTATAATTATTTAACACTATTTTTAAAATGGCCCGCTAATTCTAAAATATTGATTGCTAAGAAAAAGCATCTACATTCATAAATCTAAGTTGGTTTACTATATATTTAACACATTTAATAGGTGGATTCTTTTTAAATGACTCACCATTATTTATGTTCAGTAACCCATCTCATTCCATCTTGAAAAGGTCAGAATAAAATAATATTATTTTAAGAACCATAAATAATTACCAATATTATAATGATTATTGTTGTAACTCATACAACCTATAGAGACAATATAGACTTTAAAAACATTTGGCCATTAGTTAACATATGCAAATTCACCAAAATACCATTTTGATAAGAATTATAAACAATTTTCAATGATTGTTATGTAAAATAAATTAACTAACCTAAAAATCAATATTGTATTGAGCAAAGTTTAAAGAATAAAAAATATCTGATAGAAACAAAATCATAAAGCAATAAAACAAACCATTTGGTTGACACAAAATTTAAAAAATATATAGTAAATGCTAACTATACTATAGTTGTAATACAATTGTCAAGTCAACCCATAATCTTGGCCATAGGTTTTGCCTTTCATTTACCTTTTCTTTATTACTTTCCTTATTTACGGGTGTTCATTGTATACGTGATTGTAATCATGACTATATAAGAATGTATACAAAAGTTACCACTTTCTTTATATCTCTATTATATCCCTGACATGGTATCAAAGTTTTGTCAATATTGCTATGTCAGGCCTCGATCCCTACATACTATTCTGATTTTGTAAGTGACATTTTGTTTTGTATTTGGCTATAACTCCTTTTATTTTCTACTATATTTCTCTACCTTCAAAGTTGCCACTGATAGTTCTTTATGCGACTTTTAATTTTATCTACAATTGTTTATCATCTTTTGACATTTAAACCTGTTAAACCAAGGAAGGTTCCATCTTATTTTCATGATGACAGAACACTTTTACTACTAATATTTTCCAAGTGTGTAGGAAAGAAGAGTTTTAAAGTGTTTACGATAAGCAAATTTGTTAATTCGAGTTGTGACTATCATTGTTGGCTAAAGATTGGTCGACCACATGAACATCGGCTGACTGAATGCGTCAAGATGAAGGTCTGGTCGACCAAATACATCTGCAAAGAGAAACAATCGAGCCTAATCCTAAGACCTGTCAACTAAACGTTATTTATCGGTCTACTGATCGAAGAAAATTTTGTAGCAAAAAACAAAGAACTGTCATATTACACAACGATCATAATCATTAATTGCATAGATGAACATTGGAGATTTACCAACGGCTAGTTAATCTTGATTAGCAATATAAATAGTTGGTTAAGAATGAAGCAAAAAACGTGAAGTAGAAACAAGTTATACGCGAAGCCTTTTGAGTATTTAAGAAAGTGAATAGTGCTCATATTGTCTTTAAAGTGTGTAAAAGTTAATAAGCCTTATTGTTGTGTACTCATTGAGAGTGAGTGTTTTTATAGCACATTAAACCATTATAATAGTGAGATTATTCTTGAGCCTTCAAAAAGAACGTGGCAAGATTATTCTTGAGTCTTAGAAAAAGAATATGAGAGGGTTATTCTTGAGCATAAAAGGAGTTTGTAAGTTGTTGAAACTATTATTTCTTGTATTGCGTTCTAATTTTTATTCAAGTAGTACAATTTTATTCATCCATTTCATCTTTATTTATTTAGCTTCTGCAATTTCTCTAAAAGGTGTTTGTGTAATTTGTATAAAACTTTTCTACCTAATTCACCCCCTCTTAGGTATCATATAGGGCCAATAAAAACTATTAATTTAATCACTAGATATTTGTTCCATTTATCATCTTGTGGCATTCAGATCTACTAATTAAATCATTGGATATCTATTCTATATTTTCTTTGGGATGGACAATCACGACGTTACCCAACCTATTATAGTTATTTTTTATAACTCTAACCATGATTTGTGGGCCTAAGAAATATGTAATTTCTTGAAGGGTTGCCTCCTCTGGCAACATGTGACCAGAGAGATTCCTAAACTCACCAAAAAGATTGATGAAGATGATATTAATTCTTGGAACGACTAGAACGATGAAATAGTAAAAATCATCAAATTTTAACTTGGTTCCATAATACTTATCTTTGTGGTATCCAAGGAGAATTTTAGCGTTTTAACACTGTTCATGAGGTATGGAATTTTCTGAAAAATCGTTATTCTGCCTCTAATGATGTTCATTAATTTTAGCTCTATGAGCGTCTACATCATATACTATAATAATCTAGTCAAACTTATTACGGTTATGTTTCTGAACTCTAAGCCTTATAGGATCAATTAGCTAATTGTGGCCTTAAATGGTCAAAATCTACTTTTGCAGAGCTTTATATAGGACTTCGTGATCGATAACATGTGCGACATCTTTTTATGACTCTTCATCTTAAATTTTAGTTTGTTAATGTTTCTCTTATTCACTATAGTCAACTCTTCATGCTGAACGATCATTATCCTCTTATGATATGATATTGGCTTCCTCATCTCTTGACTCATCTCATTCTCGTAATATTGTTTGTAACTATTGTAAGAAACTAAGTCATGTAAAAACTAATTATTGTTATCGACATCAAAATAAACAGGCCTCTATTTCGAGTACTTCAGTTAAATCTTCTGTTAATGCTCCTCTACTTGTGAATTATACTATAGTTACTATTATTGAGGGTTCTTCTGAGTTTAAAAGATCTTTAAGCTATTCTTCAACAATTGTAATCTGAATCTGGTATTCATAATTCCTCAGTTCTTTCTATCACTCCAGGCACTTTATTATGGTATTATGATTCTATGACTTGTAATCATATCTTTTTTTATTCATCTCTTTATTCATCTATGTTTACTCTTGTAAATCCACCTCTTGTTCACATTGCAAATAATTTTGTCTTAATGACAATATGTTGTTATTTTTAATCTTGACCTCTAAGATATTGTGAAATTCTTCATATTACCTAAATATTTATTATTTTATAAGACATAATTGATCACTTTTATTATCAAATTCGTATGATTAAAGCTTTTACACAATTCAACTAAGTCTAATGTTTTCAAAATATGACCAAACTAGTCGGTTTAACCAAGTGGAATAGGAATTGGTTAGTTTTTCAGTTTGGTTTTGTACAAAAACCAATGTTCAAATTTAACCTAACTGACTGTTTTAACCTTTTAATTACAATATCCTCCTCTCCCCTCCCTCCACTGAACCTATTTTTAATTTATGCTTCCTTTTTGTCATGGACTTGGTCTTTTCTTACCAACGATCTGTGCAGCACTAGCAAACTCCACGAACTTGGAACGCTTTCCTTGGATAGAATGCTAGTTCAGCCTTTGTACAAGTACTTCTTAAGAGTACTTCAATCGAACACCTTGTAAACACTAAGCAAAAGAGAGAGAGAGAGAAGCTAAAAATCTCATAAGAGTTTTAGAGAACTTAGAGAATGCTTTTATTACTCAAAGAATGCTTTACAATAGAGAAAATGGTACAAGTAAGGGGTGATTTACAATTGAGAGAGCTAGTCTATTTATAGCACTTCACCTCCTCAATGGACGGTGGCGATCATTTTGATTTAACGGTGTACATTCATTCTTTAGAAAGATCTGCCACCTACCTCCACTTACTTTATCAATTACTCCACCAATCAAGGAGTCAATTGTGGGGTCTAGAGTATTCCACCTAACTCTAGTCAAATGGACAAAATTATAGAGAAATCCCACCAAAGCTAGCCTCTTCGGTGGGAAGATAAACACTGCGTGACATTCTCCCCCACTTGACTTTGCAACGCCCTCGTCACTTCCTCCTTGTATGCTTCGATGTGCCATTTATAGTTCTACTAGGTGAGCTCATGCTCTCAACTTGCCTCACTGTCGGGTGCTCCCTTCTATTTGACAAGATACTCTACATATCTCGGATGGAAACCCTTCCTCGAAATGACTCGATGTGCTAGAATTTCTTTAACTTCATGATTGGGCAATGTGGTAATGGCAGTTAGAGCCCTCTTCGACTCGCCCCTACTTGGATCCTTCTTGTCCTCCTTGAAGGGCTTCAAAAGGTTCACACGGAACACCGAATGCATCTTAAGGTGCGATGGCAATTTCAAATAATAGGTTAGCTTGCTTACCCGTTTTTCCACCAAAAATGGGCCTTCATATCGTCGAACTAGCCCTTTGTACGCCTTTGTAAACCGTCAGCTTTGATGGCGAAGGAGCTTCACGAACACTATATCTCCTTTCTCGAACTTCAAGTGTCTCCTCTTAGCATCGGCTCATTTCTTCATCTTCTTAGCCACTTTAGTTAAGTAGACCCGTGCCATGTCAGACTTCTCATGCCACTCTTTGGCAAATTTAAATTGGTCGAACTTAGAACCTTGTAACCCACGACAAGGGTGTGCAAAGTAGTCGATTGTTGGCCCGTTACAATCTTGAATGGGCTTACTTCTGTCGATTCACTCCTTTGTAAATTGTAGGATAATTAGGCAATATCAAGCAACTTATCCTAATCATGTTGGTTGGTACTCACATAATACCTCAACTATAGTTCTAACAAGGCATTTATTCTCTTGATTTATCCATCGGTCTGTGAATAAAAACCATGGTTTAAAAAATCGGACCGGATCAGCCGGTTTGGCCAAATTAACCTAAAACCGATTGGTTTACCGGTTTGATTACTTTAAAAAACCTCAGTTTTAAAAATCGTAGGGTTAAGGGTTCGACCGGTCGATTTAACCGATTTGACCCGATTTAACCTACGGTTTGACCCGTTTCAATCCAACCCAGCACAACTTACTTCTCTTTACGTTTTTTAAATTTTTTAGTTCAACTCTACTCTTCTAACCTTTTTTTACTTTATTATAATTTTTATAATTTTTAGAATTTGTTAAATCTATTATTTTTATTTTTATTTTTATAATTCTTATATGACATTATTTATTTATTTTATATTTTATATTTTATATTTTATTTAAAATAATAAATAAAAAATAAAAAATTTTAATATTATAATTTAGTAAAAGATTAACAAAAAAAGTAGATTAATAATTTATACATCTTATTATTTTATACCGGTTCAATACTGATTTTATAACGGTTTTATACCGGTTGAACTTCTAAACCTTTAACCCCTTCCCTTACCAGTTCGATTTTTACAACATTGATAAAAAATTGTTGAAAAATTGAACTCGGACCCTATGATCTTGAATAACTCCATCCAAAATCTTCCTGTGAAACGTGTGTGTCACTCTCTCACAATAGACTTTAGTATGCCCTAATACTTCACTCCATGCTTGAAAAATATGTGTGCGACATCTTCAGCTATGAACTTAGTGGACACCGGAATGAATGTGTTATATTTGCTAAATCGGTCAACCACCACCATAATGTTACCGTATCCTTCAGACTTCGGTAGGCATGTGATAAAATCCATAAGGATACTTTCCCATAACTTCTTCGGAATGGGCAATGCCTCAAGTAAATCTGTGGACCGACGGTTATCCACCTTGTGTTATTGACTCACTAGACAGGTCTTCATGAACATCTCCATATCATCCTACATTTGAAGCTAATAATAAGCACGTTTTATAAGTGCTAACGTGTAATGAACTCCCGGATGTCCCGCCCATTTTGAGTTGTAGTACTCCTTGATGATCTCCCTCCTTAACCCTTGATACTTTAACACATAAGTTCGCTCTCCTTTGGTGATGAGTACCCTATGTCAAAGCCAAAATTGACGCATCTTCCCTTGACTTGCTAAGTCCATCAAATTCTTAGCTTATAAGTCGTCCTTTATGCCTTCCTTGATGCGATCCACCAAAGGAAAATTTAGGCTTGTGATGGCTACTAACTCTACCTTCCTACTAAAAACATCCACCACAAAGTTTGCTTGTCCCGACTTGTATTCCATCACAAAGTCAAACTCCACCAAGCAAGCTTGCTACCTTACTTGCTTCGGTGTGAGCTTCTTTTGGTTGAGAAAATAGCTGGTTACTACATTGTTAATCTTGACCACGAACTTAGACCCTTTGGACCCCAATAGGCAATGCCTCCAAGTTCTTAAGCTGTGCATCATTATGGTTATCTCCTTCTCTTAAACTGTGTATCGTTGCTCGTTATCATTTAACTTATAGCTTTCAAAAGCAACTGTATGTCCTTCATGTATTAATACACCATCAGGTGTAAAATCTGAAGTACCAATATGTACCTCATATGCCTTGGTGTGATCTGGAAGGGCTAACACAGGCTTTTCGATCATTGCTTACTTTAAGACCTCAAACACTTTTTGTCATTTCTCGTCCCACTCCCACAATCACTCCTTCTTCAATAGACCGATTAGGGGTGTAGCTATGAAAGAGTAGCCTTTAATGAACCTTTGGTAGTAATTCGCAAGGCCAGGAAATGATCACAACTCAGTCACTTTCCTTAGTGGCTCCCAATCATTGATTGCTTGCACCTTAGACTTGTCCATCCGTATTTTGCCTCCACTAACAATGTGCCCCAAGAATATTATTTCAGGATGGGCAAACAAGCACTTATCCTTCTTCATATATAGATCATTCTCCTGTAAGACTTGGAAGGCTTATCGTAGATGTTCCATGTGCTCCTTTAAAGTGTGGTTGTATATGACTATATCATCTAAATACACTACGACAAACTTATCCAAGAATAGGTGAAACACATGGTTTATAAGGGTGAAAAATATTGCAGGAGCATTTCTTAGTCCAAAGGATATGACTAAGAACTCATATGATCCATAACTCGTCACATATATGGTCTTTAGTTTATCTCCCTCTACAATCCTTACTTGATTATACCTCGATCTCAAGTCTAGCTTGGTAAACCATCTCTCATCTCTAAGTCTATCAAACAAGTTAGCTATAAGTGGAATGAGATACTTGTTCTTAACTGTTACCTTATTTAATGCTTGATAATCAATACACAGTCAAAGCAATCCATAGTACTTGTTTTGAAATAGCACTGGTGCGCCATATGGAACCTTTGATGGTCGGATATACCCTGCATCCAATAGGTCCTTCAATTGCCTCATTAATTCTTTAAGTTTGGAAGGCGTTATTCGGTATGGAATGGGTGAAGATGGTGCTGCACTGGGCATCAATTCAATCTTGTGATCCACCTCTCTCTTGCATGAAAGTTTCTTTGGTAACTCAGATAGCATCACGTCCTTAAGTACCTTGAAGACTCGAACTATCCGTCTCGGTAACACCTTTGGCAGGGAAGGTTCGCCTTCTTACTTTAAAATTGATAGAAATGTTGATTGTGCCCTCTTCCTTCCCTTGGAAAGTTGCATGGTCGAGAGTAACTTAGCTTTAATGCTTGCCTTACGTGCTAGTAGCACCATACAAGTGTTTCATTCCTCTAGGATGCACATTGTGTTTGCACACGTAATGGGTATTGCCTTCACACTATCCATAAACTCTATGGCAAGTACTATATGATAATCATCCATAGAAACAACTAAAAGGTTAACATGGCCATGCCACTCATCTAAGCTTACTTAGACATTGTGGGCACTTTTGAAAATGGATGAGGGCTTTGAATTCACTACGTTAAGCCAACCTTGCTTCTCGGTGTATTTGATTCCCAACTGCTTGGCTTTTTTCGTACAGATGAAATTGTTGGAAGTACCGGTGTCTACTAAGGCCTTCACCACTTGGCCACCCACCTTGACTTCCACGAACAATCATCCCTTCTTTTCTAACGTAGGTATCTCCACCTTAGCCTTGATGGCATTGAGGAGTTGTAATGATCCTATCCTCATTTCATCGTGATGTTACTCCTCCTTTTCTTCCTTTAATGTTGAGAGCTTGGCCTTTTTTGGACAATCTCTTGGCTTATGAGGACCTTCACAAAAGTAGCACTTAAGAGTGAATATGAACTCACCTTGGTCTCCTTTAGTAATGCCCTTGCCCTTCTCGAACTTGGAATACTTTTGAAAGCCTTATTTCCTACGATGATTGTCTTCTCCACTATTCCCTTTGTTGCCTTTGTCTTTATTAAACTTGGGCTTGTCGGTCTTCTTGAACTCGAAGAGTGATTCGACCAAGGAGATACCGGTAGCAAAATCTTGAACTTCATGACTTTAAAGCTCCATCTTCACTTAGTTCTAGAGTCAATTCTTGAAGACAAATAAAGCTTCCTTGTCAGGGTAGTTGAGAATTTTCAAGAGTACCTCGGAGAACTCCTTCACATACTCTCTTATGCTCCCCTTTTGTTAGAGGCGTCTTAACTTGGGTCTTACCTCCTCCTCGACATTCTCGGGGTAGAACTTCCTTTTGAGTTCCCTCTTGAACCCATCCCACGTGTCAATGGTGCAAATGCCCCTTTCAATGTCACCATACCTTTTTCTCCACCATCCTATCATGGTATCATTAAGGTAGAGTATGGTATTATTGATTTTCTTTAAGTCTTCATCGTACCCAAATGCCTTGAAGTACTACTTCAAGCTCCACAGAAAGTTGTCCACCTCCTTCATATTCATTGACCCTTTAAATATCTTAGGCTTCGGAGCTTCGATCCTCGGAGGAGTGGTGACGACATTCGGGATAGTAACACTCGCTCCTTGAAAAATTTCCTTCTTACAGATGACAAGCTCATCCTTGGTCTCCTTCAACTCACTAGAGACCTTCTCGAGCTCATCCTTTAAAGTAGCAATCTTAGACTGGAAGATACCTTTCAAGGCCTCTATTTAGTAAAGACACTTTGAGAAGGCTTGGTTCAAGACACCTTGCATCTCCTCACGGAGCTCATCCTTTCCCATCTCGAGCTCCTCAATACGACTATTGTGCTCTTCAAACTTCTCTTGCCCCTCGATAATGATAAGCTTCGCCTTTACTAGTCGTTCATTGACATTTACTAAGGCTTCCCTCGACCTGGATCTTCCACGATTAGATAGCTTAGAAGTCCCCTCAACATAGGTAGTCTCACTTAATGCACAGTCGGCCATCTTACAAACAACAACAAGTAGAGTTTGAGTGAATAACTTACTTGTTTAAAACCTGGCTCTGATACCAACTATCACGGGCTTGGTCTTTTCTCACCAACGATTCGTGTGGTACTAACAAACTCCATGAATTTGGAATGCCTTCCTTGGCTAAAATGCTAGTTCAGCCTTCGTACAAATACTTCTTAATTCTTAAGAATACTTCAATCGAACACCTTGCAAATACTAAGCAAATAAGAGAAAGAAGCTAAAGAACCCACACGATTTTTGAAGAACTTGGAAAATGCTTCTATTACTCAAATAATGCTTTATAAGAGAGAAAAGGCTACAAGCAAGGGATGATTCACAATTGAAAGAGTTAGTCTATTTATAGTACTCCACTTCCTCAATGGACGGTGGTGATCGTTTTGATCTAATAGTTTACGTTCATTCTCTAGAAAGATCTCCTACCTATCTTTACTTGTTCCATTAATTACTCCACCAATCAAGGAGTCAATCAAAGAGTTAATCAAGGAACGAATTGTGGGATCTATAATCTTCCACCTAACTCTAGTCAAATGGAGAAAGTTCTAGAGAAATCTAGTTAGAGCTAGCCTCTTCGATAGAAAAATGAACATTGCGTGACATTTTACATCTGCATTATTGCTCTTTATCTCCCCATCTAGCCGTCACTTCACCTTATCTCGCCGCTACTTTACTTACTAGTGGAACTACCTTCACCTACCTCGCCTACATGTGTTGCCTCACCTAGGTTGCTTGCTTCGCCTATCTCGCCTAGGTCTCTACTTCTCCTGGGTTATCTTCCTCGCTTGAATAGCCTGCTTTGCCTGTCTTGCCATTGTTTTGCCTACCTCGTCGTTGCTTCTCTTACCAGTGGAGCTACTTGTCTCGGTTGCCAATGGACCTACCTGCCTCGTTGTTGCTTTATAAGCGTCACCTGCTTCGGCTACCGGTAGAGCTGCTTATCTCTAATGGAGCTACTTGTTTTGCTTGCTAGTGGAGCTACTTGCCTTGCCATTGATTCTTGTCTTGAAATCAAATTAAATTATAATAATCTTAACTATTAAGGTAAGTAGAGATAAATTTAATGTAACTAATGTCATTTTCATATTTGTAAATCTATATTCAATGTAAATTTCAACTTTGTATTCATTAATGTTTAACTTATATTAGTTTATGAATGACTAATTTTCATATTTGTATCAATTTTGTATTTAGTGTAATTTTCAATAATGTTCAATGTCTATGTATAATCATATTTAACATATTTAAATATATTAATTATGAAAAATTTTGATTTTCAAAATTTTTCATGTTGATATTATAATAGAGATACTTAATCATTAAAAAAATTTCGGTGGACATGACATCTTCTGTTCGTAGAAAAGTTAATCTAACATAGAATTATTTTTATGCTACTCAAACATTTTATTAAAAAACTCAGTATAATTGCGTGTTTTTGATAAAATGTTTAAAGATAGAGGAATTTACAAGATAAAATAATATCTTGTCGGTATAAAAGATAATATTGCTTCTTAGAAGAATATACCATTTAATATACATGGATGATTGTATATTATTTGAAGGAACAAATGAAAAAAAGAAAAAAAATAAAATATGGAGTTTCATGATATTTCTTTTGAAGATGGTGAAGTACAAGTTGTACAACAAGTATTAAATAAAGGAAAAAAAGTTGCTATTAATATAAATTTTTATTTTTCTTCCAGAAGTACTCTAAGCTCTCATTTGAGTTTAAAAAATGATTTGCATGATAATTACGCCATTTTACGTTGTAAAAGAGTTTGTACAGATGGTTTTATTACTTTTGTGTTCCTTTGAATTCTTTAAATTCACCTTATTTTCAAAAAGTAATAGATATCACAACAACAATAAATCATAAATTTAAGGCACCTTCTTATTACGAGATTCGTATGTCTTTACTTCAAGATTTAAAAAAAGAACATCAATTGATTGTGGACTCATATAAATCTAGATAGGAAATAATATGATGCATTATTATGACAAATGGTTAGACTAATTAAATATAAGGAACTTTGATCAATTTTTTAGTTTACTTAGATATTAGAATAACTTTTGTTAAGTCATTTGATGTTTTAGATATGATGAAAAGTGTTCGCACTTTATTTGAAATATTTTCTAAAATTATTGAGTAGGTTAGATCAAAGAATGTAATTCACTTTATTACATATAATGCAGTTAATTATGTATCAGTTGGATACTTATTTGAATCAAAGTTTGAGATCAATAAAATCTCTATTTGCTACTCACTGTATCAATCTCATTTTAAAAATTGTGGGACCTATACCTCATATTCCTGTGCTTACTTCACGTGCATTTAAGATTATAATTTTTGTATATAATCATTTAATTTTTTTATCATGGTTGAAAAGCAAGAAGAATGAGTTGAGATAGTGCATCTTATTACTACTAGATTTGTAACTACATTTATAACTTTGAATAGTATTTATGATAAAAAATAAGTACTTTAAAATTTATTGACGAGTAAATACTTTTAAGTCACGAATGATCAAAAGTTGAGAACGTAAAAGAAGTTTATACTATTGTCTTAGATAATAAATTTTGGGATGTTTGCTTGAGTAAAGTAAAGATTGTAACTCCACTGATAAGATTGTTAAGGATTATTGACTCAAATCAGAAACTATCTTTAGATTATATATATGATGGCATGTATAAGGTTCGCAAAAAAATTATAAATCTTTTCAAAGGGAATGAGAGATTATACAATCATTGTATAGAAATTATTGATAAATGACGAGATAAAAATCTTACTTAAAGGATTTATTTGGCAACTTATTTTTCTTAATTCTTATTGCTTATTTAGTGAAGATGTATGAACAAATAAAATAACGAAGGGTGTTTTGATGTGATTAAACATAAAGGTCTGTTTTCTACAGTAGAGCAATCAAAAGTATCAAACAAAATCATATTGTAAAATTTAGGGAGTTTTGTCAGATTATTTGTAAAGAGGAAACTTATAATGAAAAAATGGCAGCTAGATAAATTATCATAATGTAAGTTTTATGTTTTATTTATTAATAATATATTTTAATATTTTTTTATAACTTTTAATTTAAAATATAGATAAGTGATGGAGATTATTTTGTGGAAATACTCCTACTTTAAAAAACCTTGTCATTATATTACTTAAACAAATGGCTTTCGTATCAAATTGTAAATGTAATTGAAGTGTTTTCTTAATGCATTATACCAAAAAAAGAAATTGTTTAGAGCATAAAAAATTCAATGATCTTCTTTATATTACTTATAATTTGAAGATGAATAACATGCATTTTATTAATTAAATTTGATTTCTAAGTAATTATATTTTTAATTATTTATTTTATAATTTTTATAATTTATTTAGAGCTCTTAATAATAAGAGAATATATGATCCAATTGATATTAATTGCATTAAATATACTGATTTTTTAATCAAAGAAGAAGATCCATCTCCTAATTTTAATTATAATAAACTTGAAAATGCAGTTTATGAAGAAAATGTATTTATCACAAAAAAATGAATTAGGTACATCTACTAACGATAAGTTGCTATCTTATTTTTAAAGTATATGTTATTTTAGAAAATAATTTTATACATTACTAATTTATAGTTTATTTAAATATAACATAAGATGTTGGTGAAAATATTTTAGAGGAAAGTATAGTTTAAGGGTCTTTATATAGCGTTGAAAAATTAAAATTTTTTGATGAAGATGAGATGCAATCTTTTTCAGAACACAATCTTGATTTTTGTTATTATTTTAATATTTTATATTAGGTTTAATTTTAGTTAAAATTATTTTTATTAATTACATATTAATAGATATTAGTGTTTTATTTCTATTTCAATCATACATTTAATTTCTATCATATATATTTTTATTTAATTTCTAAATTTCTAAATTTTATTATTTTATATTAGTTTAATATCGATATTATAATAATTTGATTTTTAGTTTTAATTTCCTATTTTTTAAAATATAAAAATTAAAAAAAATAAAAATTAATATAAAATATAAAAATTATAAAAAAATTATAATTCATGACCCAAATAAACATACTAGTCCGAAAGTTACGCAAGCTCAATAAGGTGTATGGAACTTTGACACGGGCCAAGCCAACGTCATCGTTTCTTTTGCTTACATGAATACTAAAAAGGGCAAGAAATCCTCCTTTTGAATTCGGTCTTTGCAATGCCAGCCGGCTCAGAAGCCGAAAACAAAAAATATCTGGGCCTGAAGTGGAATTACACAACGATAAGGGTCCGGTCCAAATTACCAAGGACTACATTGAAATTTGATGCAAACTTAAACAGGAAGGAAGCAACTCTGTTACCTCCACAAATTGCAAAATCACGAAAGTTTGTTCCGTTAGGGATAATTAATCAAACTTGGAATACAAAGTTCTGGGAATATCCGTTTAGGGTTCATCATACACATCGCAAGCAATCCAAAGCTCGACGACCAAACAAAGGCTAGCATAATCCTTTCTACTGCGAAATTTCACTGCAAAGATGGGTTCCAGAGACAAGGACCAATCGGCATCGCATCAACAGCCGCTTCTTAGCAGTCTGATCGTGCGGCCATCTACCAGCGATGGTGGCGATGCCGTGGGAGGCGGCAGCGGAGGCCGCCATGTTGGCAACGACTACGAGCCTGGAGAGGTCCGCCGTGAACCTCCCCCTTATTCTCGATCAGATCGCTACTCTGACGATCCTGGTTAGTCTCTTGTGTGGTTTTATGGGAATCTTGTTTTAATTTATTAAATCGTTGAAAGAGTTCCAGATTTGGTTTTTTCTGTTATGTTTCAATGATTCGACGAGGATTTGAAGTACTAAATCGAAACTAGTGGAGCTTGTGCGGATTTGTGTTAGTTATAGACCGGACGAGTGTATACTGTGACGCTGTTGTGTGTTGATTGAGCAGTTTCTGTTGTTGCACGTGCAGCTTCTTTCTCAAAGTTTCAAATCTTGACTTGGATGTCGGGTTTTGATATTGTTTATTTTATTGATTTTCCGGTAAGTAGAGATTTGAATGTTTTATGGGTTAGACTTTCATAGTCTGCGTGTTTAGGCAACAGTGGAATTTGTGTTCGTGGAGGGTTCAACTTTAGTGTGTGGATGTTAGAGACAGAAGTTGGAGAGCATTGGCATGTATAGTTGTTGTTGTTTTCTTTTTTTTTCGAGTTTTTTCATGTAAGACTGCT
>JAOXYD010000008.1:3963187-3977338 GCA_028565735.1 Pinacopodium congolense
ATATGTTGATAACCATCATTCTTAATCTATGGATATTATTTAATTAAAAAATTAAAAATAAATTAAAGTCTAAATACCTTATGTTTCTTTACATTCTATGCCTTTATTGAACTATTTTGCTGAGTATAACTAAGGTGTAAAAGGTCCAAGCAAGGGTTGAAGCTCCTTGGAGATGAGTTTCATCTATGGAAGGATTATTTATGACGTCTTATGTTGTTGTAAACAAAAAGCTACAAAATCTGTCTCCTTCTCTAAATTTGCTTGAAGGGCTATACCATTTAATTCCATGGGGGATGAATGCCTATTAAATGCTATAATTAGTTCCATGAGTCTTTCTTTTTTTTGAAATTTAAGAGAGTGAAATGGATTACTACAGGTGTTTTATGTCTTGGCATGAATGTAATTTTTTATGTTGGAGCTGCTAGTTCATACAAAAACAATTACTTAAAAGCTGAAATTTTCAGTTGGCATCTCTGTTGGTTGTTATGATCATACTGATTACCTTAATCACTGCTTACCACTGGAAAGTCCATTCTACACTCACAACAACTAGGTTTTCTAACTTTTTTGGTTCTCCTTCCTTTTTTGTATGTCAAGCTTGTGGATGTAGTACCGCTTGCCTTTGTTGAATTGCAAATAAATTTTGCTGTTATGTGTTACAGCTATGAATCTTGCCTGCAAGAACTTGGGTCTTGAGGAAGGCATAATGGTGTAGTGCATCTTGGATCATTGTCCGGGAGATGTGACTTTGTTGGTATTAAGCATAATGTAATTTTGGGACTTGCAATACATTCATTTTATGGGTGTTATTGTAGGATCTCTTGGATGTGTGTTTGTCATTTTGTCTTGAAGCCATTAATCACAGGGTTGGTGATTTAATGGGAATTAAAACAGTGGTTGCAATGGTACGGGGAAACTGAACGTGGCATCATGTCCATCACACATGGGGTTGGTAGTGTGAATTGGCTAAGGTACATTTGATGGGGAGCTTTTTAAGTTACATGGCCGCTATGTTACGTGGTCTGAGCAATCTTCTGTTCAACTATTAGGAACTGCAATTAGAAGGTCTGTCTAAATTGTAAGAAGTTGAATGGCCTTTTCAGTGTGTGATGGGGGTCTTTAAGTGCTTTGGACGGGAATTTTTGGGCTGGTTGTTGGAATATGATGTCCTTTGATGGATATTGGGTTCTGTATTCTTCAGATTTCCTGGATATCTAAGGCAATGGGATGTATCTCCTGATAACTAATGAGTTTGGGTGGCTATTTTGGTCTATGAGTTGGAGTTATTCCAAAGAGATCGGTGTTTCACACTTCCCTTTCTAATTTTTTGTCTGGACAGTAAACTGGTTTGCTTGACTCTTAATAACTCATGTTATGGGTATAATGGTATTTTACTTTCAAGAGTGGCTTAGGGGCGTTGAATTTGTGAACTTGTATTACTACACCATTTCCATTAGCTTCTCTTAGGCATAGTTATTAGTTTTGGTTCAATGGGTGGTCATATGAAGGGAATTTGCTACATGTTGCTTTAACTTGTAGATGATGGATCCTTCGGATTGTCATTATGATTTTTTCATTGGATATGCATTGCATATCAGAGTACAGATGTTGACATATTGGGAGTGGAAAAGGTTCCACGGTTCAAGTGCATCATTAGCTGTTCGCAGCATGCTGGTTTGATTTATATTGCAGTATGGTTGGTGGAATTATAGTGTTTGTTTGGGCTGTCTTGTTTGGTCCCTTTATCAATATACTTGTGGTTCGTGCAAATAAGGGAGCAACCTAGAAGCTGCACCATTTTTGAACTACATTTGGTTCAGGACATCTCAGTGGACCTTCAGTGGGGGTTTGCTTTGCTTATGACGTGGATTGTTGACTGTCCTTCTTGAAGTTGTAATATTTATTGCGGTGCCTGGTATGCTTGTAATTATTCTATGGTTTTCTGCAGTGGTTCGCATGTTAGGCATATATAAATCTTAGATTTTAGGCTGCAGATGCCATCAAAGTACAATTCCTTTGCTACTGCTCCTGGTGAGAGGTTGTAACTATTCCAGGTCATTTAGTTCTGGTTCGATAGTTCATGGTCTTGAAAAAAATAGGTATATGGTGGTTGAATGAATATATGTGGACACCATATGACATAGTAACAACGATTCTTTCTTTTTCCCATCCCTGGTTGAGTTCAGGTAACCTTGTTAGGCAGCCTCAGTTGCATTAAGTGATTATGCGGAACTGTTAGGGTTATTCAACTTCAGATATGGTGCAAGAAGGGATGATATCATACAATTGCTTCTCCTCTTCTGCATTAAGATTCTATGTTTGCACCTGTTTTATGAGAAGATTCTGAGTGATGGTTATTGTCCATGCAGTTATGCGGATTTGAATATTAAACAGCTATTGGTTAAAAATTAGAGCTAGCAAAATGCAACTTTGTACTATCAAATTTTTGCCTCCTTTTACTTGGTAGCTCATCTTCAGGTTTTACTGGTTGTTTTCCAGGATATAGGGTTCCTGCAGGTTCAGGTTCTTCTCCTGTACGCCGACGGGATGCAGATCACCGCTATAATTCCGATTTTGATCACCCAGAAGGTTTTCCTCGAGGTCGTGAATTTAGTGGTAGAAAAGATCTTGGTAGATATCGAGACTATTCACCTCCTTATGCTAGAGGAAGAGGTGGTGGCAGACCACTCGGGAGAAGTTTTGATGGCCCTGGATTTGGTTCAGGTCCATTTAGAGGTGAGGCCAGTCGAAATAATCCAAATGTACGTCCAAGGGAAGGAGACTGGATTTGCTCCGATCCTTTGTAAGTTCATATCCATTTCTCTTTTCACTGGAACAACCTCTTTTAACCTCTGTTTCTTTTTTGTTTGCTTCCCATCTGTTATTTGCTTTTCTGCACAAGTGTAGTAAGATCCGAGTGCTCCCTCACAGTATATGATTTCATGATGTATTGCTTGTTATAGAACTCTGCAATTCATTTATGGTAGAGATTTGGTGTTAGAGAACTATAGAACCCAAGTGGGCCTTAAATTGTGCTTTTTCTTCGGCTTTCTGCTCTATTGCTATAAAGTTATTTCCAAGCTATTATATCAAGAAAAGATTATGATAGTCTTAGCTTTTGTGCTTATATCGATTAAGAAAAACCTTCTTGTTGTCTCTTTGCTTGAATTTGTTTTGACCATAAGCTATTTCAGGATCATATGGCTTAGAAGGAGCTTAGAACCATATTTCATGCTTTATAAAATGTTCTGAACTCAAGTCATGTTTCATCCTTTGAGTTTGATTGTTTTGGCCGTTCTTGATACTTTCACATTACACTGACTCTTAGTCATAACATTGAAATAAAGATTTGTATTATCCTATATTTTTGTCAGTGTATATATATAAATTGGAGGCTGTAGAAGAGAGCAGTTTGATTTGTATGATTGGAACAATTTCTGATATGTATGTTTCGTTTAATGTTTCTTTGCTGTGTTGTGCCAGATGTGCCAATCTGAACTTTGCAAGGAGGGAGTTCTGTAACAACTGTAGGAAGCCTCGCTATGGACCTGGGGGAAGTCCTCGGAGGGGCTATCCTGGTCCTCCACTATCGCATCCTCCTAGGCGTTTGCCTGGTCCTCTGTTAGATGTTTCTCCTGGGAGGAACATGAATGGTTATAGATCGCCTCCACGAGGTTGGGCCAGAGATGGCCCTAGAGATTTTGGACCACCTGGTCCTCCACCTATGAGGCATAGGTTTGCTGATCAGGACATGCGGAGAGATCGACCTGTTTATCCAGATGATGATTATAGGGGAAGGAACAAATTTGATAGGCCTTTGCCAGTGGATTGGAATCACAGAGATCGTGGAAGGGACAGCTATTTCAATGAAAGGAAAGGGTTAGAGAGGCGACTACCTTCTCCACTTCCACCACCACCACCACCACCACCACCACCTCTTCCTCCAACTCAACGTGGCCGATGGGGAAGGGATGTAAGAGAGAGGAGTAGATCACCCCTTAGGGGTGCTATGCCATCAAGGGACTATCGGCGGGATTTATATATGGAACGTGGACGAGATGATCAGCATGGCTTGGGGAGAGACAGGATGGGAGACGTATATTAATGATTATGGGATGGAAGTGGCACTAGAAATCGTGATATAATAGCTGTATGTTCTTGTGTAGGATATCAATTTTATGGCAGAATTAGGAGTGGTTCATCGACCTGGTTTTTTCAATTCAACTATTATGGTTATTCTGAGATTTCGAGCAGACCATTGTCATTTTGGTTTGGACAGATTATCTCATTTTCAGCTTCAATACTGGTATAATGGAGAGAATTACAATACTTTGTATTATCCTTGAAGTCTTGGACTGCTGCATGCTATTGTCTTTGTGCTGGTGTCTGGTTTGCTAAACCTCTCATTCTGTATTGTTATTGACATAGGATCCCAACCCAACTGGACCAGACCATTCCCATTTTCCATAAATAGGATTCAGATTTATCAGGTTTTGTCATTGTAACTGGAAACTTCACTGTGTGGTGGGCTAAGTAGGGAAATGCTTGACCCTTGCTCAACTGCATAGTTAATTCACTGGCAGTGCCTAATTGACCCTTCAGTGGGATGGAAGCGGCTCCAAAATGGCGGCGTTAGTTTTTCAAATGAAAGAGGAAGAGAATAATACATGCTGTTTTTTTTGGTAACCATGGCAAGCTGATTTTGTATTTGGATGCCATTGAGCTTGCCAATTTTCGGTTTTGATTCAGTTCTAGTGTCTCCAATGAGGCTTTTCAAACGTTTATTATGCTTCTTTTTGGGTTCTTTGTTAATAGTGTTCAGGTGAATCATTAGCGTCTAACTTGTTTTCACGCATTTTTATCATTGTAACGCTTTCTGCTCTCTTTTTTCAGAAAAGCGGCTGGAAAATTGGTCAAATAAATTAGCTGACCGAAGCCAACCCGAAGTTGGGTCCCGACATTCATGTTAAAGTTGGTTGCGGGGGTTCAGTTTCTAGCTAGAACTCGAGTCGACTTACAACGATGAACGTGCTTTTGACTTCCAACAATAACATAAAAATATTGGCAAAGAGTTTTTCTTTAATTCAAACAATTTTATCAGTGTTCCAATTAAATTTTAACATTTCAAAACGTTTTGAAAAATTTTTAACGTGCCAGAAAAGTTTTAAAAAACCTTGATTTCTTACACTGTTTAACTTTTTCGATTATACATTAGATGATAGTGTTATGTGTTACATGCTTACATCCTGATTGGTCAGAAATTAGTGATGGGTTCCACATTGCTAGGTGGATCACCGTTAAAGATAGCTCCCCTACTTCTCCCAAACGACGTTGTGTTCTGGTTCATCAATCAATTAAAACGACGTCACTTTCTATTGAGCCGATGCCCAGTTTTGTTGCCTTGTAGAGCTTCATTGATATTTTGCTCTCTATTTGGTGGCCTAAAACAGCTGAAGAAGAAGATGGAGGACAAAAATAAAGGAATTGTCTCTTTTTTTTTTTGGGTTATAAATGTCAAATGATTAAACTACTGAGCATTATCTTTTTGGTTTTGGCTCTTGGTGGTTTATCATATTTTTCAAGAATTGCTTTTGCTCCGTGTCTTACTTTTCCTCTTATGGCCGTTTGATAAAGTTTTTGGTTGTGGTTTTTAGTTGTGAATGTTATATTTTTGTATTGAGTTTTGTGTATTTTTATAGATTTTTGTGTTGTTTGTCTTGATTTCTGTGCTGTATTAAAGTGTTTTTTTTTCCGATTTCTGTGATATTTTTTATTAATTTTTGTGTTTAAAAAATCTGAAAATTAAATCCGAAAACCGAAGTTTCTAGCCAAAAGCGGAGTACGAATGAGATTTCCTATAATATTTGATAATAATATAACTATGAAGTCCTCTCAAATTGTTATTTTATTCTTTTATTATTTGAAAAAAGTGTTCTAAGATTTAAGGTTTAGGGTTTATAATTTATAATTTAGAATTTTATGATTTAAAATTTAAAATTTTAGGCTTTTATGATTTAAAGTTTCAGAATCTAGGGTTTTAGAGTTTTAAGATTTAAGATTTTAAAACTTAAGATTTTAGGATTTAAAATTGAAAGTTTTAAAGTTAAAGAGAGATACACTGATGGTTTGACCATTGGGTTTAAGCCCTCTGATTGGATCCTTTTGCAAATGTAACAAATCAATAATTATTTAAGGCTTCTAAACATGCTTAAAATTAATGCCATGTTTAGTTTAGCTTTTATTTTTTGTTTTTCTAAACACAGAAATCGATAAAAAAAACACACTAATACAACACAAAAATCGATAAAAAAAACACAATTACCAATACAAAAATACAATAATTATAACACAAAACCACAACCTACAACTCAACTAAACATCCCGTTGTTTGGTTTTGATTCTTATTTTTGATTCTGTTTTTATTTTTTAAATCACATAAATTAAAAACCGTATAAAATTTTAAAAACAACAAATAAATATAACATAAGAATGAATAAGACTGTATAAAAATAAAATAAATAAATAAAAATTAACGAAAATACACAAAAAAATTAAAATTGAAAATTAAAATGAAAAACTGAATCGATTGAAATGAAAAATTGAACCTAACAGACCTTTAACTTTCTTGGAATTAGAACTTGATATGTTTTGCAACTAAAAATTTCATACAATTCTTTGAGGGACTAACAAGTGCCTTGACATAATGATCTAATGGTAAATTCCGGCTTAATGTTCTTGTTAAATTAATAGAAAATTATGTCGTTTTGATTGAAGGATGAACTAGGATACGACGCCATTTAGAAGAAAGTGGAAGTTGATTTTGGTAGTGGTAGAGTCAATATAAGCGCCAATCGAGTACACAAGAAGCAAGCAAGAAACATAAAAGGAACGGCACAGACTTTATAGTACAACATATGAGCAAAAAAGGAGAAAAAAAAAGTGATTGTTCATTGGTGAACCAATAATTATCATCACATTTTCTGAATAAGAATTATCAATCCAATCAATAAATGATAATATATAAAAATATAATTTATCAAAATTTCACTTCTTTGTTTTTTTTTTAAAGAAGATTGTAATATCGAGTATTAAGAAAAGTAGCGCATTGTTAGAATTACTTAAATATATTTAATTGAGTTGTGAATTTTAATTTTTTGTTGTGATTGTTATATTAGTTATTATATATTTTTTTTATGTTATATTAATGTGCTTTTTTATTAATTTTTATATTTAAAAATATAAAAATTAAAAATTAAAAATCAAAGTGAAACTAAATATACCCACTTTAAAGATTTAATTAGTCCATAAGTTGGATTAAGTGCTCGTTATTAATTACCGTACCATCTTAATACATCCCATCATTCCATAAATATGTTACTTCCTTCTATAATTGGAGCGAAAGGTCAAAAGAGCAAATATCACTCTCAGTTTCTATGAATTGCAACCGTAGGATGGATCCATTCAACCACAGCCGTTAGATGACCGCACAAAGAATTGAATTTCAAAACCTCTACACAGAGAGGGAGGAAAGAAAAAACCAAAGAAAGAAGAAGAAGAAGAAGAGCATCAAAAAGCCTCCACTTACTTCACTCTCTCTCTTTCTCTCTCTCGCCCTACACCTTCTCATTCACTTATAAAACTTCTCTCTTCCTTTTCACTCTCTCTCTCTCTCTCCATGTATATATAGACGCGTGTGTATGTATACCGTTTCCTGAAAATTTGATTCTGGTATTCGTTTGCGTTGAGTAGTTGAATATTTAAGCTGATGCATTTTAATTAGGAAGCTACCCGTGTTTTAATCGAGATTTTGGATCTGGAAAGTTAAGAAATTGGAGTGAATTTCTCCTTGTTTTAAGAATTAAGTCATGTGTGATTTGTAAAAGTCAAATTTGCAACCTTGGAAGTTTGAGGATTTTTCTTTTGAATTGGATGGGACAAGAAGAGGGAAAAGATTTCCCTCCAAAAAAGTCCGATAACAAGTCTGGCGTGGAGTTTCCGGCGAAAAAATTAGCCAGACAGCTCGATTTCACGCAGGGGAGTGTGGTGTTGCCGGAACACCCTCAATCGCAGCATAACCATGTGACTACTCCGCCGCCGCCAGTTGGACAGAAGCCGGTGGTGTTGCAGAACCAGCTGCCGCCGCAGGTTGTGACGGCACCGCACATGCAACATCACCATCTTCCGAGTTCCAGGTTTGTGGAAGTTAGTATCTTTTTGTGTGATTGGGCCATAATTTTCTGTTTTCTTTTTTAGTTTGGAAATTTGAGTTGTGGTGTCTGAGATGGCGGTGGAGTTGTATGGTTATTGTTAGTGTTGCTTCTTCTTTTTGGTGAAAAGGGTCTTAATAAAGTTTGAATCTTTTCTTCGAATTGTTGTAGACTGGAGTTTTTCTCATTCAATTGGTTGTATTGTGGGTCAGAGTCATCATATTTGGTAATTTCTGCGATGTCTTGTAACAAAATTAGTGACTTTTGTGGGTGCGTTTGAACTTCACGATTCTGGAAAATTGGTTGAGTCATACCTCTTTCTATCATGTATTTCCTATTTTTTTAAGTCTTGACAATGTAGTTCTGTTGTGGCGTAATGAACTCAACTTTTGCGGAATAACGAATAAAGAACGGATCTTTCATTGTGGTGTGCCACCGTAATTCAGATTGTAGGGCACGGGAGTAGCAGTAACATAGGATATATTCATATTTAATTCTTAAGAAACTCTCTCTGAATTATGTAAAGGCGATGTTTCTCAACTAATAAGTTAGATCAAGTTATGCAGTTCCTTTTGTCTTTTTTTTCCCCTTGTTTAAGTCCAACTCTTCTTTTCATCCTAAGGAAGTTCTTTGTTTTACTGTGCATTTTCTTCGTTGTTAAAGTAAATGCTTTGCCTCAGGAAAGCAATTATTGATTTCCTTGCATTGTTTTGTGGAATATCAGTAGAGGTGAAACATATTCTCCTCTAATATCTCGTGCATTGGACTTGTATCCTCCTTAATTCTAGGAAGTACTTGTCCAAATACACAATAGCTCATTTACTACAGCAGCAACTGATAGTTTCCATTGTCGAATTACTTTTGCTAACTTTACTTGTCCTTTCTCAAGAAAACTGGAGTCCCCGAAATCAAGGTCAAGACCAAATGCTGAACCCAAAGAAAGTACTCCAAAGAAGCAAAAACAGTGTAATTGCAAACACTCGCGCTGCTTGAAACTGTAAGTGCATTCTTTTTTGAGGTAGGATTCCATGATCAGATGTTATTCAGTTCTTTTCTAGATTGGACTATTAGCTGTTTCTTTGTTTTTCAAAAGAAATTATTTAAAATGGGTGGTATTTGGTGTAAGATTCTGATTCTGCTTGCATCTTTTCATATTAAAAATAGTGACTCTTATGGTTAGTGTTTAATTTTGTCACTTTTTTTTAACTTGTGTTAACTGTAGAAACTACAGGTATTATGCAACTACGGAACCCCCATAGATGCAAACTTGCAAGTTATTGTAATTTGACATGTGGAATACTCTGCATATGTTTTGCTTGTTGACCTAGTAGTAGTTGTTGAGTAGTGTTTTATGCAACTTAAAGAAGCTCTTTAAAGTTGCCTCTTATTAAAAATTATGTATTCACTATACTGTTGTTTAGTTGTCTAAGTTTGCAGTTAAAAAAATGACATGATGTGCTTATGAATATGAAGCTAATCCACCAATATCCTGAATTCTTGTCAGGTATTGTGAGTGCTTTGCCTCTGGAACATATTGTGATGGCTGCAATTGTGTAAATTGTTATAACAATGTTGAAAATGAATCTGCAAGGAGAGAAGCTGTTGAAGCAACATTAGAGCGTAATCCAAATGCATTCAGGCCTAAAATTGCTGGCAGTCCTCATGGAAAGCTTGATAGTCAGGTGCCATGGACTAGTTAAACTGCATCTCAGCAGGATAAATATTCTAGGTTTCTTATTACCCTCTTTGCTGCTGCATTCTTTGTTCCAAATTCTGGATGCAATTGCTCTGAAGATAAACAGCTTTCTGTGAAAATTAAATGGACTGCTTTGGATGCCCTAATTAAATTTTCACTGAAATTATCTGTTCTCCTCTAGATTTTGATGCATGCCTCATTTCATTAGTTAGATATTGTTTACTTGAAAGGAACCAACATGACGAAAGTAGAGACGAGTCAATGAATTACAGTCACTGTGGATACGCTGTCCATCTTTTGGTGTGAAACAATTCACTTCAGTTTATTTGCTCATCGTTGAATTGAATCTTTGTGCTGTTAATGACTATATGAACTGGTTTACAACAATTGCAGGAGGACTGTAGGGATGGATTGATGTTAGCAAAGCACAATAAGGGATGCCACTGCAAGAAGTCAGGGTGCCTCAAAAAGTACTGCGAGTGTTTCCAAGCCAACATCCTCTGCTCTGAAAATTGCAAATGCATGGACTGCAAGAATTATGAAGGAAGTGAAGAGAGGCAGGCTCTCTTTCATGGTGATCAGGCCAACAACATGGCATATATTCAACAGGCTGCAAATGCGGCAATAACTGGAGCTATTGGATCTTCTGGTTATTCATCCCTGCCAGTATCAAAGAAGAAAAAAGGTCAGGAGGTTTTCTTTGGGCCATCAACAAAGGATCCTGCCTATCAAAGGATTGGCAATTTTCAACAGGTGAACATCCTTTGCCATTAAAAAAAAAAAATCCAAAGTATAATGTCTTTTAAGACTCAAGGGAAAGCTTTGTTTACTTCATGGAATTTTTGGGACTTGCACAAGATACCTTCTATGTTGTTTGCTATCTTCCCAGGCTTTGAATGTGAACTTTCTGAGTCTTAAACATTATTGCTGTTTGATCTTTTTTCTCTTTTGATGTGTCGTTGAATCACAATTCTTGGTATTGTGTCTTTGAGGTGATTTATTGATTAATAGCATGTGATTTCCATGTTTATCAGGCTAGCCATGTCAGGCCTTCATTTCCTGATCTAGTTGCTTGTGCTGGCACCAGGACAACATCTAGTGCTTCAAAAATCTCATACAGGTACAGGGGAATTCTTAAAATGGTACATATACTGCTAATATCTGATCAACAAAACTAACATTTATTTCTTCTTTGAAGGTCCCTCTTAGCAGACATTATCCAACCACAGGACATGAGAGAACTTTGCTCAGTTCTGGCTGTTCTATCAGAAACAACTGCCAAGACCCTCGCAGGTATGCCATTGATAGGTGGGGATTTTTGGACCAGCATTACCATAAGCAATGTATGTGTGTGTGGGGCAAGACATGAAAATTTTTATGCATGATAGATGCACAGTTTTGAGATGTGCTGCACTTCAAGATGATAGTATCTAGCTAAACAAGAAATGTGTAGGAAGAGAAAAATCCATTGACCATCATCATATGTACACAAAAAGATACATCCGTACCTCGAGATTTCAAGGTGGAGCCTAATTCTCAAGTTTTCTGCAGTTCTTTATCTCTTTAATCTATAAAATGAAAAGACCATGCCAGCTGGTTTCATGTCCTCCATGAAGAGCTTTCTAGAACTGTTGTGAGTGTCGGTGCCAGTGATATCGAATGATGTTATGTATTTTTCTTGCAATCATTTCCGTCTATCAACTATCAGTGATTTGGCATGGTTCCTGAACTTAAGAGCAAGGATTGTTTTCTGTTTCCATGTAATTCTTTTACCGTGCACTTGATTTCCCCCATGAGAATTACCTGTTCCCTAGGGATATAATAATGGTTTTAGAGAATATTTATCATCAATAACTATGCTCCTAGTGGCAATAATTTTATATTTTTACCATTTTATTGTTCTTCAATTGGAGAAAATTGAATCTGATAATGAAGTAAATGAACTGCTTCCAGTACTTGATGGGGTTTGATGTGAAATATTTGTGCTTCCAGATGAAAGAAATGCCACAGATAAGTGTGTGGAAGATGGAACAGAAACTTGTCTTGCCTCATCATCTCAAGGAAGATTACAGAGCAAGGGCTTGGATACTGAAAGAGTTGTTACCAATGACCGTTCAATCACCAAACAGGACGATAAAGTTGACCCTGATGATTTGAATTCAGATGGTGCTGATGCACTGAAAGGAAGACCGATGTCTCCTGGAACCTTGGCATTGATGTGTGATGAACATGATACCATGTTCATGGAAGCTGCTTCCCCCGGTAGGTTATCAGGTCCTAACTGCAACACTTCACAGTTGCCTGAGGAGCAAGGTGTTACGGAGTCTTATGGAGAGCAAGAAAGGGTCATTTTAACAAAGTTTAGAGATTGTCTTAACAGGCTCATCACGCTTGGAGAAATAAAAGGTATGTCTCTCTTTTCTAAATTCTTGAATCTAATACATTAAATATTAGTGACGAAAATAAATGCCAATTCAAGATCAGTGAAGTTGTCTAGGAGAAATAAAGTTCATAACATTAGACTCTTAGATAGAATTTCCTATTTGGCCACCTAATCAAGAGCAGAATGTTACACTAAGTAAACTGGGAAGACACCTTCCTATTATTGTATTGCCATAATATTTCGAAATCTCTGAGTTGGGTGTGTTGCGATAACATATTTTGGACATGTTACACGCATGAAAGCTGCATATAATGTTCTCCGAGGCATCTATGCAGTTGGCTTCTCTGCAGTCAGAAAGCTCAAAATTGTTGCTCTATGCCAACCATGTAACATAGAAATGCATAACTCATATGAGGCAATTGTTGTCATTGCAATGGTGAAGAAGTCACTTAGATTTTAACTTTTCATCATGATTTTTATATAATAGGAACAAAGCCAAAACTAATTTCCGATGCATAACTTTTCCTGATCATCTTCTTTTTCTCCTTTCAAGAAACTGAAAAGTAAATCCGATCCCATTTTTGCAGAGACGAAGTATTCATTAGCCAGAAGTGAATTGGGTAATCTTAAAGATCCGATGAGAAATGATATGGATTTTGCCAGAACTGAAGTAAATAACCTACATGGATCAGATATCGCAAAATCTGTTTTCCCACCAACAGCTAAGCAGTCTTCTACAGCCGCCACCTCCGCTGGTGAACTTCCCAAATTGCAAGGAGCCCTTCCTCAAAGTGGTGGGGATAATAAAACCAAAATCCTGAAAATTATCCAAAGTAATTAACTTTAACCACTGGTTCAAGGTACGCCACGGAATTTCTGTAATCCTGAGCTGATGCTCCGTCCAGCTTCGTTCTCAAATGCAAATTAGGACCTTGACCACTAACATCTCTAATACATTGATGTCTTCAGTCGCATATTAAAGTCGCCATTACATTACACATGCTATTGGCCATGATAGCTTTGGAATGGAACGTGAAATGTAGAATTTGATCAATAAGCGAAATTAACCACCAAGTCTTTTTCTTGTTTTCCTTTCCTGTTCTTAATTTCAGCTCCCCCTAATCCCTTCACGTTCATAGGTACAGGTCCGTGCAAACAGATGTTAAACATAAATCTTTTAGATATTGTTGCTGACCGAGACCCGTTCTCAAACGAATAAGTATTTTATGTTCCTACCTGGTTGAAACATAACATCTTTTCCTCCGATGTCTAAATCAACGAAGCGACTAATCTAAGAGCTCTAAAATCAAAGCGAATTTAAAAAAGGGTTAAATGATTAACATTTTTTCATTTTTTTACTTGAGTGGTAAAATTTTTAAAATTTTTAATTGAATGATTAACGTTTTATATTTAATCAGTTGAGTGGAAAAGACTAATACTGTTAGTGATTTGATTCGATCCGATTCAATTTTATCCGACAATCCAGATCTACATCGATCCACCATAATTTTTTTATCTTTTTCGATTAATTTTTTAAATATTAATCACTCAAATAAAATTTTTTCAAAATTTAGTCATTTAACTAAAAATACGAAAATATTATATTAATAACTTATTTTGAAATGTTTAATATATGTTCATCTCATAAATAAATATTTTTAGATAGTATTTATAAATATATTTAATTATTTAATTATTAGTAAATAAAAATAATATTAATAAATTTAAAAATATGTTCTTATAATAATACGTGTAAAATAATATGTATAATTCATAATAGAAGATTAATACAATAATTATTACTAAAATTATTTTAGATAACTTTTATAATATTTTTAAGATAGATTTTTACTGAATTTTTATAT
>JAOXYD010000008.1:3977750-3988195 GCA_028565735.1 Pinacopodium congolense
AAGTCGAAGGTTATGTTTAGTTTAGTTTTTATGTTTGGTTTTAATTTTCTGTTTTTTTAAACACAAAAATCGATAAAAAAATACACTAATATAGTACAAAAATTGATAAAGAAAACATAATTACCAATACAAAAATACAACAATCACAACACAAAATTACAATCCACAACCCAACCAAACATAAACTCATGGCCATTCTTTGACATATTCAATAAATTATAATGTGTATCTAATAATTTATAATCAGTGTAATTTAAATAAATGATGTAATAAATCAATCATTTAAAATTAAATGATAGATTAAAACAAACAAATATTAATAGAGTAGATATATTTGTCACGGACCTAATGAAAGTGGGAGGTACTCTAAAATTTGCAATTGGTAGAAAGTTCATGCCAGTTGCACCCTAAAGTGCAAACCTAAGGCCATATTTGGTATTTTTATAGTTTTTCGTTTTTATTTCTTATTTTTTTAATACAGAAATTAATAAAAATAATTAAAAAATTAAAATATAAATTAATACAGTACAAAAATTTTAAAAATAATACGAAAATTAATAAAATTATCATAAAAATCAATACACATATTTAAAAATAAAAAAATTTATATCAAACATACTCTAAATAAACGAATATAAAGAAAATAATTATGACCTTTTACACCAGATTGAAACGATACACAATTGCAGTCTGCTCAGGCTCAGAGCAAAAGTCCATATCGAGGAGGCCCGCAATGAACCCTAGGCAATTGACGCTGATTCTCTTACCGGTTCTCTTTCTTACAAGGTGCATACCCATCCATTTCTTACAGGGCCAAGCTGACACATCACATGTTTAGACCCTTTTTAACTTCTTTACCCGTAACTTCTTTTATTAGCAAGAATCAAACTGATTATAGATTATGATCAAAATAAAATTAATGTAATTTGAGAAGGAAAATGAAATTCATGTCATAAATCCTCGTAAGTGGAGTAGCAATATTGTAGTACGAAATTTAAGACCTATAAAAATGAAATTCATGTCATAAATCCTGGTAAGTGGAGTAGGAATATTGTATTACGAAATTTAAGACCTAACAGAGCTTGTGTGTTTTTTCAGGGTAGGTCTTTGGGGAGGGAGTTATAACCAAAGCCTTCATGATCAGTAGTTGTGAAGGTTTTAAAATCTAATTTTTATTGATTGTTTCAATCTCATGTATACAAATAACTCCTCGGGATTTCAGAAAAGGAATCCTGGAAATAAACAAATACGGGAAACATAAAAGTTTATTGCTTGCAGTTGCTTGAGCTTTCCAAGTACAATAAGCTGATGCCTCATCGCCTAAAGTCTGAAGACTGGTATAAGGACTCTGGTTTATAATCGAGATTTTGATCCTGTCGATGATGAAGCAGGTGCACTCTGTAGGAAATTGAAGTTCAGTTAATTTCATAATTCGCATTTGCACTATGTTTCAACATATCTTGGATGCACAAACAGGGAATGAGGAAAGGGAGGCAAACATGGGAATGACAGATAACTCAGATTCTCAGGAACGAGAAGGTGACATGAAAAAGAATCAAAGTAAGTAGAAAGCCATTCAGGAAAACTAAATCCAAAAGAGGAAAACTTCTAGAAGAAAGGATATTGGTCTTACCAAAAGAATGCCTTTAGCTGCCCTTTCTTCCAAATACCTTGATGGTTTATAGAAGTCACCATATGCTTGAGACCATTTCTTCAAATTGGAATATATATATTTTGGCCCAACTGAGTCCCCCCAGAAGACAATTCCCCCACTGCCAATGATAAATTATTCCATGAGCAACATTGCCTCCTAATTCACATACAATTTAGGGAAGGGAAATCCACAACAGTTATATTTTCCAGATAATTTCACTTGAATTGGATTACTTATACATATTGAAAGATGAAATCAAGAAAATCTTCAATTATAAAGTTTTCAGAATCCTGTGATTAGTGCCCTAATGGCAAAAGTTAGTGATGAACAAATTACAAAACTGAATCTTATGCCTCAAAGCTCTCTCTCTTGAAAATGTGGCCTAAATGCCCTTATGAGCATTTACAGGTGTGACTTACATGGTTGGCTTATTCCAGAGCAATGGTGTATCATCATGTTTGCAAGGAATATGAGGTTTTACATAATGCAAGGATTATGAAATTGCAGAAACTGTAGTGTAACACAAAGCACTAAACTAATCTGATTCACCACAGAAAAAACAGTTATTTAAAACCATGTCAAGTGAATGGATCATAAGTAAATAGAGTAACTTGTGAAACATAAGTCCCAAAAGAGCTCAACTAGACAGATGAAATGTGAGGATTGATCAAAGCACCCACCGATAAGAGGGAAAACTCATTCCAAGAACAGAAGATATATCAAGATCTGATGCTCGAACTACCACCCCCTCATCAAGAATGCGACAAGCCTCATTCACCACTGGAAAGAGGATCATCTCCACTATCTCTTGGTCAGTGACATTTATAGGCTGCAAACAAAATTCGGTATGCTTGCATTAATAGTTTTTGATTGAGGCTATTGGCATAAACTCTTATGCAAGAATGCATAACTTGAGCGTATTGACACATTTATGTCATTGGTAGATTGCAAGTCCATGGTCAGATTGAACAAACAGAAGTACCTTTCCATTAGGCATGATATTAGCAATCCTTCGAGACTCCTCAATGATAGGTAGCACTGAAGGATCAGGCTTTGGCTTACTTCCTTTCTCGTACAAGTAGTAGCCCTTACCGTTATTTTTACCTGACATGAGGCAAGTGTAAATAAATTCAAATCTTCCAATCACAAAAGATGTCATGAAATATGGTTCAAAAGGATATATAATGGCAATTACCATTTCGTCCATTTTTTATTAAGAGGTCAACTAGTGGCGACCGGAATGTACGATCAGGAAATGCGCTGCCAAATTCCTTCCCAACTGCAACAGCAACTCCATATCCAGCTAGATCCTGAAGCCTGCAAGTGCAACATACAATTCATAACTGTAACTAAAACAAAGGTAAAAACAATTTATAATCATATGACTTGAAACTTTGCTAGTGTCAAGGAACAAGTCATGGAATTAATTAGGTTGAGTTTGCCTAAAAATGCATGCTTGGGCAAGTCATTTGCCATACATAAAGAAAGTATAGCATCAAGTAGATATTATTACTGGAAAGGGCCCATGGGGAGGCCAAAGCTGCTGATCAGACCGTCGATTCTGAAAACGTCCACGCCTAAATGGACTAAAAGGTGTGCACCTTGTGTATAGGGGAAGAAAGTCCGATTGACTGCAAAGCCAGTACAGCTACCCACCACAACAGGGACTTTCTTTATTTGTTTCCCAACTGCCATGAGATCTAGAATTGCTTGTGCAGAAGTCTTATTAGACCGTACAATCTCCAGAAGAGGCATCACATGAGCAGGACTGTACACATTAAGACAGTATAAATGGAGCTATAAGTGAAACTAGTATGGTAATTCAAATAGGTTGAGGAATTCATGGGCAAAATGATTAAATTAAGCCCCTTTAGAAAATGATAGTCATTCACCTAAAATATTATTCTAACTGGAAAAAGGCCTGTAAAGAGTTATCGTAGGTTCCCTCTCTGATAGTACTCTTCTCTTTTGAGTTTTATAATTTTCCATCTTAGGTAGAGCATAAGGCAACACTGAAGCCACAATGCCCTCCCTGGGTTTATAAGAAGATGAGATCATAATCTGAAACCTTTTAGATAAAGAGCTTGATTCTGTATAAAAATATTGATTACTGATTATGTTGTCATTTGCCTTATATTTTTAATGCTGGAGAAGCTCAACAAAAGATTAGAATGAAGATGCCCAAAACCAATATTGGATGATTTACATCAGCAAGGCATGAAAACATCCAACATTGTCAAGAAAATTTGGATATACACCAATTCTGCAGATATAACAAAGGATGGTTTAGATGGTTTAGAATGCCTGCTTGCCAAATTTTCAAAACTAAATTAACATTTGCATCTGTTATCACAACTCATTACGTATACAGATAAAGTGTGAACTCCATATAAAGGAAGAAGTTTTCTCTCAATATCCGATTAGAATTTTGTGAAGCTGATTGAAGACACAGGAGACTTACGCACAAGATCTATCAACAGACAATAGATTAATCATGCAGATGATGTAAACAAACAGATAAAGAAGAAAGATTATTCTAACCTGAAAAAGTGTGCACCAATAATGCGATCCTGAGAAGCGGTCCTCTCTCCAACTAGATTAAGATCAATAGTGGATGTATTTGTTGCCAAAATGCAATGAGGAGGGCAGGCCTTCTCAATCTCACTAAATATTTTTTGTTTCAAGGGGACACTCTCAATAACTGCCTGCAGATTGATGCAACAAACAGGTTTTAACAAAAAGATGAGCTCTGGCTCAACAATAGACTAAAAGATTAATTCTTGCATTTCATTTCAACACTGTGGAATAAAGAGATACCAAGTCCCACAACACAAAGAGCCAAGAGTGATCATAAACAAAATTCACAAGAACTAATGAATTGATGTGCTAGTCCATGATTCTAGAAGACTCCAAATTGTCCCTATAACAATGTAAATTTAAGATTGAGATTTAAGGCAAGCTCACCTCAATGACCAGGTCTACATCTTTGAATTCTGAGTAGTCCAGTACGCCTTTGAGCATTGAAAGAGCTTTATTTGCCTTTTCCTGTGTTAGCTTTCCTCTTGTTACTAAACTTTGAATATTGGCTGTCAGTAAAACAGATAGTTAATGAGCTTCTTCTCCAACAATGCAATGAGTATTCAATATTTTATACAGAATCAAGCTCATTATCTAAAAGGTTTCAGATTATAATTCCATCTTCTGATGCATAACTAGGTTTCTGATATCTTGTCCCCAAGTCATAGCCCACAAGTAGACGGCTTAAACTGTTGAACTAAAGCTACTTAGAAAAATTGTGTGCAAAATGAATCAAGAACTACTTTAAGCAGGAACCATTTTCTTGGAGGAGCTGATAGTTTTTAGTGACCAAAAATCAAATGCAACTCAAATCTGTGACAGGAGAACCTTTATTCACTGGACCAAGTCATAACTGGAGGCTTATGATAAATTACTACCTTCTATTGTTCTTGTACCCTTCAGAAGATAGTCAGAATTGACCTCTTTGAGTACAACACAGATATTGCTAACAATTAAAGCCGTAGCTATTCCAGAACCCATCAGACCTCCACCAATAACAGCAACTTTCTTGACATGCCTCGGTTTGAGACCAATGTCAGTGACATTGGGGACCTGCCAAAGCAAAGAAGTTGAATAAACAAGAGGATGGACAACGAACACAGGACTTAGAGGTTATTTGCTACAGAAAACATTATCTAGACTTGTAAAAGTTTTGCTCTAGAGAGATGTGAAATCAAAATTGTAATAGCGAAAACTAGCTAAGAGGAATTATCTAAAAAGAAAAAGTAAGTGAAATGAATGTGAAAGAAAAGGTTAAGTCCAAGATAAATACAATGTACATGAGACTTCACATTCGCATTTACAGCCTACTATAGTCAATGCATTTCTTTGCAATAATCAAACATTCAACAGAATACCAATTGGGTTAAAAGTAAGAGTGGAAATGAAATCATGATGTATTCACTTAAAATGAATAAAAATAAGAAAGCAGTGCAATTTTTTTGGGAAATAGTGACATTTATCCAAATATTTTTCAAAAATTCAAACAAATTTAATAGAAGGTAAAAAAGTTCTGGAGAACACAGAAGTCCTAAGCTTCAGGGCATCAGGTCCTGCAGGAATTAACTCCAAAACATAGATAATGGTTGACACATGTAGTACCTTCGATGTTGCACGCTGGGCAAAAAATACGTGAACAAGACCTTTTGCAGTGTCTGATAAGACTAAATCCTTGAATGCTTTTGCCTCCTGCAACAATAATCATCAACTATTATGCATGACTGGTTGTGCATGGAGATATTTTGTTGAAATACCATGCATAAATTGTTGATGCCCAAATTCAGGACATAACATATATTGGCATGCTAAAGGAAAATCAAACACCTCATACTGAAGAAAGAAATGCCATTCTAGCTACCAAAGGGAATAGTATAATTTAGGACCAAAACCTCAAAGGTACCTTCAGAACTCCACTGTATCCTCCATGAACTATTCCTTCCTCAATCACATCCAGGCATGCATGATGCTGGGGTAAGTTTGGAGCAGTCCTCTTTGCTTGCTGCCTAGCAGCTTTCAGTACTTCACGTGCTTCAGATAGGGAACCAATCTTATCAGTTCTGTGAAGAGTACGGATCCATGGTTTGTGCCTTTCTGCAATCTCTAAGGCCCATTGACAAGATACTTTCAGCAGCTCTTGAGAAGGCACAAGAGTGTCAACTAAACCCAGTGTCTTCCCTTCTTCGGATGTTATTGACTTGGACAACTGCAAGAAACTTCATTCGTCAAGCAATTGTATCTTGAAAAGCATTGAACTTGATAAATAAATTGTGATCTTAAGTATTGCCAGCAACAGAGAATTGATGATAACAAATGATAGCAAAGAACAAGGTCCTCAAGCAGGTACATAGCATGAAGGATATGTGCTGAGCCACAGGTTCTAGCAACTACTAGAAGTAAAACTACCCATGTGGCTCATTAATGCTAACAGTAAAAATTACAGAGGAGAATGTTATTACATGTTTTCCTTTTCCAAGGAGAAATTCTCGTTTAAAATACATTGCAACTAATGAGTTTCAACTGTAAATTTATCTGAAAGACAACTATGCAGCTGGAATCTTTTATCCATAACATGGAACGAAGGTTTACCAGCATCATTTCAATGGCCTTTGACAACCCTACAAGCCTGGGAAGACGTTGTGTTCCTTGACAATAGCAAAAAAATGTTAAAATTCCATTGCATAAACACACGTATCAATAATTTAACAGCTGAATGAAAAATTCTTGTCCAGGATTATTGCACAACTCTTATTAGAGAGAAGCAATCCTACCTCCAAAACCAGGAATAACTCCTAGCGTCAATTCAGGCAAGCCAAGTTGAGTTTTTGGTGCAGCAATGCGAGCATGGCATCCCTGTAAGAGCTCAAACATCGATTGTTAAGATCTGCAAAGACATTGAATACAATAAACGAAAACAGATTCCACAAAAGCCACGAACCAATGCAAGTTCCAAGCCACCTCCAAGCGCTAATCCTTCCACGGCAGCAACAACAGGCTTTCTACAATCTACAATAGCCAGAGTCACAAATCATCATCTTAAAAAAATTATCAAATCTTACCTACTCCAATTCCTAATCCAAGAGTACACTTTTATGCTGAAGGTTACAATCAAAAACGTAGCTACCTACCCTCGATAGTGTTGACCACAAGCTCAACGGAGACATCAGGCATAAGTGAGGCATCCCCTGCCAAAGTAACAAGAACTCAAAAGTAAGAGTCCAAACAGTCAAAGGCACAATCCAAGGAACTTGCAGACATTCTATGCAGCTCGTACCAGTCTCATGAACCTTCTGGAACACATTGATGTCGAAGCCACCAGAAAACTTCCCGCCCTTGCCTTCAAAATCATAGCCAAAATCAAATCAACCTCATTTCTTCACCATCAAACAACCAAAAGAAACAAGAAAATAAAAGATCGAAATGAACCAGTTAAAACGATAGCCTTGACGTCGTCTCTCCTCGTAGCTTCGTCAAACTTCTCCTTGAGTCCGGCGATAACTGCACCAAAAATAAAAAAACACCGCAAACTCAATCAACGGCAAGCCAAAACCAAACAGCACCAGATGACAACAATAAATTAAACCGCAGAAGAAAAGAGAGACCTGGAAGAGCCAAGGCGTTGACGGGAGGGTTAGAGATGGTGATGACGGCGACGCCGTCGTAGCCAGCCTCCAAGGTCACATGTGGCTTTGCCATGAAGGTTCCTTTATCTTTGAACTTGCTGTACTCCAATCGAGTTCAACAGGTTCGTTACTATAATATATAGGCCTTTAGGACTTGGAGAGGACTCAGGAATCGGGATCACTTTACCAGATGATCTGGCGTTTCATGTGAATTTGGCTTTTAATTGGAACATCACCATTTTTCTTCTTTTGGCATTAACGATTTTATCCTGTTGACGTTGCACTGGATTTTTCATAAAATAGTGAACATAGTCTGAACTTTATACTTTATAGCCAATTGATTTCAGTGCCATTTTTGTATATTATTTTTAACTTATTATAAGGTTCGTTTCTTTTTTTTACCATTCAGTTGTAATAAAATAAAATTTTGAAATAGTGGTTTCAATCAATAGCTGCCACAAAACCAAAATGGTGGATCTCTATGGAACGAAACTCTAGTGGGATGTCAGGTGGGCCCAGTTTTGGTTGTTGTTAACTTGTATGTGTGTAAACTGTAAACACGAGAGAGTGAGAAGCACTTGACTTGGACCTAATTTGTACTACCCCATAAATGCCCTTATGTCGTTTTCATTACTTTTTCGTTAGATGTTTTATTTTCGTTTTTAATTTTGATTTTAATTTTTTTAATATAAAAATTAACATAATAACACATTAAAAAAATACAAATTTAAAAACACTCAAAAATTAATATAAATACACAAAAATTACAATTTAACAACTCAATGAAAGTATCCTACAATTAACAAATTAATTACAACGCTTTTGTAATTATTCAAATCATATTAACAATAATTTTTAGTCCAATTACATATGTAGGAATTACCACTTCTATTAAAAATCATTTTACATATAAAAGTAAACTCGTGACAAATTTCACGAAAGCCTCAAAAGTTTGATTTAAGTGGTTAAATACGTGTTAAAAGTATGAAAGAAAAACCCACGGTATATTCCCTCTCACTTCACTAGAATTTCTAGGAATTAAATTGATTGAGTTTGACCTATTTACCTGTTATTTTAAACATTTTATGTTCGCTTTTTATTAACTTAAATAATAATAATTAGGAAAATTTTACCTTATAAATATTAATTAAATTGAAAATTTATTAAATTATTAAATTATTAATTAAAAATATATAACTTATAAATTATTATATGTATTTAATAATTTATTTAAAATACATTGGAATTGCCCTAGCTTTTTTTTAAAAGAATTATCGTAGCTTGTTGTCTATAATATCTTAAGAAACTAATTTTTTTGAAATAAATTAAAATTTTTTGATACAGTTAATCCATTATTTATAATGATATAAATAAAGGTCCTCATATGTTCTTAATGTTATTATATTGGTGAAGAATTCTAGCATATCATTTATATAAATTATAAAAATTCATTATAATTTTTTGAAAATCAGATGCGACATTCTTTAACTATAAGACTTAATATTTATTTAAATTGTCATAATAATTTTTCTTCTTCCATAAAACAAATTTTGGAATAGTGGACTCAATTAATAGTTTAATACTTGCCAAGAAACGTGACTACGTTAATACGTACAAAATATTGACACAATTTTGGACCGACGATCTGCCACGTTTACTTGCCGAACGATAATGGTGGATCTTTTAGGCGTGGTTTAGTTTCACGTTGATTTTTTTCCCTATTTTTTAAATAAAAAATGATAAATTAAATATAATAATATAGTTAAAAAATTTTAAAAAATCTAATAATTAATATTAAAAATAACAATTATAGTAAAAAAATTAAAATTAATAATCCAACTAAATATACCCTTACAAAACGGAATTCGTGGAATGTCCAATAGGCCATGTTCTGGTTGTTGCACGCGTGTAAACACGAGAGAGTAATAAGAACTTGACGTTCACCTGATTTGTACTTCCCCAGAAATTCCTTTACGTAGTTTTTATTACTTTTTTTATCAATATGAAATTAAGATGGTAGGTAAGACACTTGAGCTTCTCACAGGTACAAGTACAACGTTGGAGCATTGTGGGACAATTACAACGTTGAGAATTGTGGGACAAGAACATGTCATTAAGACGGTAAGTAAGATACTTGAAGTTTCGAGAAAAGACATTGAAAGCTTCTCATAGTTTATAAAATTTTCACCGTTAACTTAAAAAATTTTAAATTAACCAAACTTATCTTTTATTATATACAGATCATTTTATTAATCAATATCATATGAATTAATCCTTTTTTGTCTTAAAATTCTTAACATTTTGAAAATTTTTTATCTCCTTTATATTTCTATTTCTATTAAAGTTGTTTTTTATGTATTTAAATTATATTAAGATTCAAGGAAGAGATTTCGCACCATATATTACTAGGCTGATTTATTATTTATGATCACAGCAGTAATCCAAATACGTTTTAACTTTTCTTAACAAATTCCAGATTAAAATCTTATTCAATTTAGAGGTGAATTTCACTTAGTATCACATCAATTTGTTTTGTCCTAGTAAGATAGTAAATTTGAAAAAGGGACATAATAAGTTGTTTCATTTCATTCTAG
>JAOXYD010000008.1:3989435-4000016 GCA_028565735.1 Pinacopodium congolense
TACCAAAATGAGGTGATCTAGGCATTTTTCAAAAGAATCCCCATTCACTGTAAATCATCCATAAAACTTCAATGATTTGCTCAAAGTACTAGAAAAGATACTTACCATACACCTTTGAAAGGTGGCGAGGGCTTTGCATAATTCAAAAGGCATCTGACTATAGGAAAAGGTTCCATACGGGTATGTCAAGGTTGTCTTCACTTGGTCATTCGAAGCGATAGCTACCTGAATGTAACCTGAATAACCATCAATGAAACAATAGTAAACATGACCAATAATACGCTCTAACATCTTATTATTGGTCTTTTCTACTCATCGAGTTGAAATTGTGATAATCCATACAAACTCATCATCTATTTTATACTCAAGTTGGGACCATCTCTCCTCTTTCATTCTTTACCACTGTAATACTATATTTCTTGGGAACTACTTGCAAAGGACTTACCCACGGATTGTTAGAGATAGGGTATATGACTTCCACATCCAGTAACTTAATCCCTTCCTTCTTCACTACCTCCATCATTAGTGGATTGAGTCTTTGTACTTGACGGACTGTAGTAGCTCTTTCCTTAAGAAAAATATTGTGCATACACAAAAAATGACTAATATCTTTAATATCTGCGACCTTCCATCTCAATGTTGTCTTATATTCTTGCATCACACTAATGAGCTTCTCTTCTTACATCTTGGTAAGGTCACTTGCTATAATGACTATAAGTGTGTTGTTAGTATCTACATAAGCATGCTTGAGGTAAGCATGTAAGGGCTTTAACTCCACTTCTGGTACTTGCACGATAGAAGGTAACTAACGATTAGTCCTAATGGGAAAATTTAAAAAATGAGGGGTATAAATGTTAAAGGACTTGTCCCAAGTATCTAAATTGCTTCCTTTAGGTCATCTTCAAACTTAAACTTGCTTTGCTAATAATCAGACATCTTTTGCTCCAATAGGGTGGTAAAAGGTACCTTCAAAGGGTCACTTGTAGAAAGAAGAGATCAATGTTTCACTAAAAAGTCAAGAATATCTACCTTACCTACCTGCTCACAATCCAATGGATAACGCATGGCGTTAAATATATTAAAATGGATGATCTTGCCATTGAACTCCATAGTTAACACCCTGCTGTGTACATCAATCTTCGATCGAGATGTCTTTAAAAAAGGCATGCTTAACAAAATTGTCGAAGGACTCGAAGAGTCCTCATCCTGCATATCTAACATGTAAAAATATGCAGGAAAAACTAGCTCGTTAAGCTACATAAAAACATTCTCAGTAACCCTATCGGGTATGTGTTATATCAATAAACCAATTATATGATAACACGAGTATCTTTTTATGAACCAAAATTAAGAACTTTAAAAATAGACAAAAGCATGACATTGGATTAAAGCTTCTAAATCTAAATGTATCTCTAATACCTTTTCTATCTTGCGAAAGACCTCTAATATTTCTTTTTCCTTCTCCTGTTGTAGGTTCTTTACTAGCCTGTTAGGAAATGGAGCAAGAGGAGAACTAGTAACAATAGGGTATGAAGTACTTACCTCATAAGGGTGGTCCTCCTTCTTCTTTGTTTTCTTAGTTTCTTCCTTTTCTTTTTTCTCTTTCCCCTTTTTTGGCCCTTGTACCTCCATATCACTCCTTAAGGTAATAGTGCAAGCGTCTTCTCTTAGGTTCTATTTAGGTTAACTAGACAATCACATTGAGTTTTGGGCCTATAACTTCCCCACAACATCAGCTAACTAACTTACCTAAATTTTCAAATTCTTATCTCTAATCTCTTAACAATTTCTTCCAAAGACATAGCTCTAATGGTTATGGTGGTGGCAGAGTTTATGGCCTTGGTTAGAACTACAGTTAGGAGATCTGTAAGATTCTCTTTAATGGTAACTCACTTCAATGTGATTTCATTTCATTCTACTATCTTCTTGATTAAGTGAAACTTTCTGAGTACATGCTCAGATCATTGATGAGACTTTAGATCCTTCGTTTGTGTAATAGTGTCATTATTAATATAGTATAACACTGTTGAATCAACAATATTGGGAATCACTTAAATTTCTATAATGAACTTCTTAATCTAAATTGTTTCCTTCATTGCCTTAAAACTACAATATACTCAATTTTAGTTATCAAATCTATAATGATTGATTGTTTGAAACTTTTCCAACTAACTGCACCACTATGGAGAGTAAATATATGTCTTCATTATGATCTGTTTTCATCTTGATCAGTCTGGAAACTAGAATTTGAATAATCATCAACTATTAGTTCGTATCCTCTAGAATATTTTTAGTTATTCTTAAGTATTTTAAGATTTTTTTTCATAGTTGTCTAGTAAAGAACAAAGTATCACATATATGATTGATCTAATTGTCAAAGAATATGAAATATAATTCATTCTATCTCTCTCTTCTTATGTCTTAGGATACATGCTCTTAGAGAGAGAAATCCCATGTAATATGGATAAAACCCTCTTTTGAAATTCTCCATGTCAAACCTCTTTTGCACTTTGTTTATGTATGTAGATTAGGATAAATCAAGCAACTTTTTTTATCTATCTCCATAGATCTTTATAACCAATATATAGGCTACTTTTTTCATGTCTTTCATAGAGAAGTTCTTGGATAACTATTTTCTTATGGATTGGACCATAAATATGTCGTTTATTATAAGTAACATGTTATCTATGTAAAGCATTAGAATGATAACTATAGTCCTACTTACCTTCTTATATCACAACGTTCATCCACAGTTTTTTATAAAATCAAACTCTTTGGTTGACTCATCAAAATAGATGTTCTAACTCTATGATGCTTGCCTTAGCTTGTAAAAAGACCTTTCCACATTATATACTCGATTAAGAAATCCTTTCGATTCAAAGTCATATACATATCCTCCAGTAAATTCCCATTAAAAAATGATGTTTTGATATCTATTTTCCAAATTTCATAATTATGGTATGTAATTATAGCTAATAAAATTCTTACAGGTTTAAACATTGCTACTGAAAAAAAGGTTTCATCAAAATCAACTAATTGTTTTTGTTTGTAAAATTTTGCAACTAGCCTTACTTTGTACTATATATATATTTCCATCCACATCAGTTTTTTCTTCTCTTAAAAAATCTACTTACACCTGATAGATACAATATCTTTAGGTGCATCCACCAAAGTCTATATTTGATTAATGTACATAGATTTGATCTCAAGTTTCATTCCTTCTTGTCATTTTAAAAAACTAATGTCAAATATTTCTTCCTTAACATTAGTATGCTCATCATCTATGAGTGAAACATTAAATTTGCCCTTTTTAATATGCAGATCTAACTTAATCAAAGGACGATGTATCCTATTATAGCATCGTGGACTATGTGTTTCTTAAACCATTTGTTACACATCTGATGTATTAACTTAAGGTTCATTGATGCATGGTCTACACTATCTAAGCTTTAAATAAAATAAATCAAAATTTTCAATCCTAGTAATACTAAGACCACAACAAGATAAGTGCACCTATTGTATCCTAGTATAGATAATGTGAGTTCAAACTGTCGATCCAACAAGGATTATTATAAACTATTAGTAGTCTCCTTCTCTTCATTATCTAACCTACTCAAATTGGTGATTGATTTTGTAAATTAACTAAATTAAATAAAATAACTAAAGGCAAATTCACAAGATTGAACAAGTAATCAAAAAGTAAAGACATATTTGTGTTCATTACGTAAACTCGATTCAATGGATCATTTAGATTTAGTTAGACCATAGGTTCCTTAAAGTAAACTATACTCTTTCTCGAGTTATGTAATTCCTATTCCTTCGATAAATTAAGCAAGAGTTCTCCTCATCTCAAAATATCAATTAAATCATTAATATGTTCTTTAGAACCTACTATTTTGAATAAATTCACACATAATCTACAAATCTCATATAAGCTTATCTATAGTTCTCCATGCAATATTCATTACCTATAAGTTGATCTATTCATATATTTAATCTTTCAATCAAAATACATGAAATTAAACAATTTACTCTCATATTCGTATGACAATCAACAATTAATTTTATTAATCCAATAAGTAAATCCAAGACAAAATCTAGAAATTCAACATTGAATCAAAGGAATAACATAAAATATTACATCTTAGGGTTTGTAATCATCTAGATTCTACAAGAAACTTAATTCCTGAACATGACAAAAATAATAATAACAATTATAAAAAGATAAGGGATGAAGAAGCTCATGGTCATGATTCTTGAATCTCTCGACTCCTCTATAATACTTGTTGAAAAAATAATCTTAATATTCTTTTTTATGTTTTAATCTAATTATCTCCTTTAATTCCCTCCAAATCTTCTTAAGATAGCTTAGAATTTTCCTTTAGGGTCTTGATGGCAGTTTTGGACTTTCAAAGAATTAAAGAAATAGAGAAAAAGAACTAAAATCTATAAATATGCAAGGAGGTTTTGAGCCAAACTGTCCACCCTTTTGGATAGAATTCACAGTCATGAGCCTCCTCCAAATTTTTCTTCTCTTGTTGTTTTCTTGATGCACTCTCATCATTCGTACTATAGCTTTGAAATTTAGTGTTGGACTTTATGACTTGATGTTCTTGCTATTTCTTGTGATTCTTCAACTCTTCTAACACCAAAAGTGCATCTAATTACTTACTTAAGTATTATAAAAGTATAAATAGTTATTGAAAATGACATTAGCAACATCTTATTCAAGAATTAACTAATTATGCACATAAAAAACATGGAATTATCCATAAAACTAAAAATTATCATGATGAAAATGTGTCTAAAGATGTATGCTTTTGGTACTATCAGATAACTCCATACTTGAATTGTTACTTATCCTCAAGTAATGACTTAAACACCTCATTCAAAATATTCTCAATCAAAAATTGAAAGTTAGTTGAGTATAAATAAATACTAATCAATGCAGTTGAATTATCTAAAAAATCACAACTTTATCACGAAAGAGACAATTATTCTTGCATGAAAGTACACAGTTAGTAAGAAGCAGCCCTTAATAGACAATATCAAGCGTCTAAAAATTTTCATATAGATCATTACATAAATGTAGTCAAGAATGTTAAAGATAAACAAAATAAAACTCAACTTGCATTTAGAGCAATTAATTAGAGGTCACTTAGTCTTTTAACGCAAGGGCAAACACTTTATCATGAACATCCCCATTACTGAATTAGGATATTCCCTTTAGCTCGTTTAAGATGTTATCTAACTTTTTTTTATGCAAAGGTGAATATTTTATCATAAACACTCTCAGTTTCTTAGATAGATCATCTTTCTAACCATTAGCGTCATGCATAAACTTCAATGTTTTTAAGTGTGAAGTCAATAGAGTAAAAATTTGCTCACTTATTTAAATAACACACTTTTTTTTTCACTTATTAAGCAATTAAATTTTACATCTTATTCCAAATTCTTATAACAAGCTATATGAAATGCTCTGAGAACCTAATATTTGAACAAAAGGGATCACTCAACACATGTAAATAACTAAAAAAAACAAAAATTTTAGGCTTATAAATCACTTAAAAGTTAATCAATGTTTACTAAATCAAAAACATTAATTGTATTAGAATATTACAATTAGCAATCAACTAATAATCAAAGTAATTTTAAAGTGAGATATTCAAGTTATCACCCTTTGACTCCCAATAACTTAAGTGTGCATGGAAAATAATAGAACATGCTTATCTTTCCCCCACACTTAAATCAAATTATCTTCATTTCAATGATTTAAAACAAAATTAGATCAATAAGTGTAAGAGAAAATAGATTATAGCCAAATATTCTTTCCCCACATACTTAAGTGAAATTATTCTCAATTTAAGGATAAAATAAAATAAAGCACAAAAAGTATATAAAGGAGAAGAGAACATGACTCCTCTGAAAGTTGAAGTCTAAGTTGTAAGCATGATTGAAATGGTTTATTTCATTTCGTATGATTGAATGCTTTGGAGAAAATAATTAAAGCTTGTTTCCAATTCCTAAATAACATCTTTAACTACAAGTTTTATTCAAATAGTTAGATCAAGATTGATTAATAAAATAAAAATAAAATAAAAGAACATAAAAAGGAATCCTACGAATTCAAATGTTAAAACATTCAAAATGAAATTAAAAATAAAAATAAATCCAATGAAAAGAAGCAAAATAGATCATAATCAAACTTGGTTACAAATTTACTTCCATATGCACATCCATTAAGCATCATTTCAGAGAGGTGATCATGATGAAGATGTATAAACCAACATGACCTATTAATAACACTAAAATAGGTGCAAATAAACCATATTCATTCCTAACACTCATAAATTATAAGCCATATAATCATTTATACACACTACCATGATCATTAAACAGATAATTACAAGCAAAGCATCAATTCATAGATTGTGTTCCATAATTGTTCAAGTACAAAGCTTATGGAACATTTAGGAATCATTAACCATCTAACACCAAGAATAAAAGTAGCATACTAAATTCATCAATGAAGAGTAATGGGGAAGATGATAAGGTGCTCATAGATCATAATCAACGTATACCTTCTTTAAGCACATACGGTATTAACAAGCAATAACGGCCATCAATCTCAATTCTTTAAACACTAAAAATTACAATTATCACCATAGTTTGGTCTACAAGAATCACTCATAGAGTGTTTAACGTCAACAAGTAGTTTTTAAAAGCATTAAATATCTATAAGTCACAATTAACTCAAGTGAATCATCAAAACCACAATTACTGCAAGAACAAGTTCACAACTTAATGACCATAATCAATTCCACGGCTTATGTCTATAAAAATATTGAACATATATGACACAAATTAGGAATCAAGTTTGATATGCAAACCAAAGAAACATAAAATACAAAACAATATGCAAATTCAATATAATGAAACATGTCAAAATGCAACCCTATATGCAAAGAGTCCGAATAAATAAAGTAAAGAATAATAAAAAAAGATAAGATAGAGATTAGGTTTCTTTCTAATAAATGTTTTTTTAATGTCTTTTAGCTAGAATTTAATTCTAGAGAATAATTATTCTCTTTTTCAATCCATAGCTTTAGTCGATTTCTTCAAATACTAGATGGTTCACCACAAATATATGAACTGTAACACCTACCTTGGATGTCTCCCTCTATCTCCTTTAAACTGTGTTAGGTACCTTGGAAATAAATCTTGATATCCAATCTTTTGCCTAGAATAAAAAATTGTTATACCAATAAAATCAAAGTATAAAGACACATGTTTTTCACTTTTGAAAGCTACAATATCAATAGCACTCTCCATGTCTTCGTCCACCTCGATCGTCAAATTCCCCTTACTTGCTATTAATTCTTCCTTATCCTGCTCCCTTAGCTCCGCTTCTGTACTAATAGGTACATGACTGTTATTCTAAAATTATTTTAGCTAAAATGCTAAACTTATATTGCCAAGTTATGTAGGAAAGTCTCTATATATTTGAATCGAGATTTTATTGTAGATATGATCTTAACTAACAAGTCTCTTACTCTCAATTCCTCTTCCAGGTGAACTAGATGATTAACTTATGTCGTCAGATTGTGGATAGAGAACTTTACATCTTGGAACCAAGCTTTTGATCCACATATGGCCTTTACTAATTGCTCTCTCATCCTCAATTCTTCTTCTTACTGTTGATAATAGTTTAACAAAGGCTACCTAAAATAAGTTGAATCAGTCCATGATAAGTTCTATGTGTTCGTACAATAATTAATGGGAGCAATGTTATTAATTCTCTACTACAACTTCTTAATCATCTTACCACTAGTAGTTTTGATATTAATTACTTTATCAAGCAATTACGTTGACTACCTGTACTTCAAATCTCCACTTATAAGACCAATAAAATAAATTATAAATAACTAAACATAAAAACAAAATAAAAAAGTAAAAGCAGTTAGTTGGCAAAGATCATAATTTCCTAATATCCAAAGGCATTCTTCAGCAACCGCGCTAAAACTTGATGGGTGCAAGGCATACCTATAAATTTTAATAAAATAAATCCAAGAATCTCAAACTAATAATAATAAGATCATGCAGTAGGGAGGTAAACCTATTGAATTGTAATATAGCTCCTATAAGTCTGAATATTCGATCTACGAGGACTATAAACTACCAATGATCTTCTTATCCTTATTATCTAACCTACTCAAACAGTTAACTAATTAATTGATTAATGAAATTAAACTAAATAGCTAAATCAAAAATCTAAAAAAAATAATAAGATTTGACAAGCAATTCAAGAGGTTATGAAGTAGATGGTTAATCCTTTATAACATATGCTTGTCTTCATCCCTAACCTTTATTCAACATATTATTTAGATTCGCTTAAACTGTAGGTTCCATAAATTGAACTACATTATCTCTCATTTTAATAAATTAAATGAAAGTTCTCTCTATCTTAAGATATCAATTGAATGCATTAACATATTTTATGACCCTATTATATTGATTAAGCTTATACCTATCCCCAAAATCTCATGTAAGCCTATCTCTATATCTCTATACAAGATCTATTACCTAAAGGTTGATTTATTCATACATTCGGTCTCTCAATCTAAACATATGAAATCAAATAATTGGCAGTAACCCTTACATTTGTATAGGAAGTAACAATCAATTTCTTTAATCTAATAGATAAATCCAATACATAATCTGCAAGTTCAACATTAAATCAAAGGAATAACATAAAACTCTACATCTTAGGGTTCATAATCACCTAGATCTTACAAGAAATTAGTTCCTAAACATAGAGAAAACAATAATAACAACAATCATAAAGAAAGTAAAGATAGCAAGGCTCATGTTCATAGTTCTTAAATCTCTTGATTCCCCTATGATTCTTGTCGAAACATCCTTTTGATATTAAAATGCTTTATATGTAGATCCAATTCCCTCCTTTAATCTTGCTTTAATTTTTGTTAAGATGGCTTGGGAATCCTTGCTAAACCTTTAGTGGTGACTTGGGGCTAAAAAAAGACTCTCTAAAAAAACTTAAAAATTAATAAATAAAAGGCTACCACCTAATTAAGTCACAACCTAGCCTGGCTCATTGCTATAGGCTTTACAACTCCTCTTCTCTTAAGCTAGTAAGATAGTTTTGTAGTTTGTCTTTCAATGTCCAGCTACTTCACAATAAAAAAATACCCCTTATTATTCTTCTTTTTGACATCAATTGTTGGCTTTACTACTCTAATAGAAGCCTTCTATTTCTTATTCTTATTCATCTTAAGGGTCTTACCCTTATTCTTAGAAGAACTAACAACTAGAACAAAACTAAATTACTTCTTAGGGTATCCTTCGGTAGTTTTAAGCATATTTAGCAACTCAGACAATGTCACATCCTTTTTGTTCATATGAAAGTTCATGATGAATTGTGATAAGTACGAGGTAAAAGATTAGAGCACTAAATCAATGTTCAACTTATGGTTAATGACTGATTCTATTTAGCCTAACTTTTCAATATAGCTTATCATTTTCAGTATACATAATTCTACTGAAGATTTGAGTACCATCTTACATTGATATAATTTTTGGAACTCTTAAACCTTTCTACCTAAATTTATGTACTAAACATCTCTTGAAGATGCCTTATCATGATCCTCACATCCATGTTTTTATGTTGCCTTTGAAGCTCAGGAGATATGGTAACTAACATCTTGTGCATAATATGTTCATTGTCATTAATATCATGTTTATAACTCTCCCATAAATTTTTGGTTGTATCTTGCTCAGGTTTAAGTGGAATTTTACTTTCAAGAACTTATAATTTCTTTTCTTTTCTAAGAATAATTTTTAGGTTATGTAGCCAATTTGAAAAGTTCAGTCCAGTCAATTTATTAACATTTATGATACTCTTTAGGGATAATTTTGTACTAATTTTCAACAACTAAAGCATTAAAAAAATTAATTTATTCCACAAAATCAAATAAAATAAGGGCTTTAATAAATATTTGGTTACTCCCATTATTTTTAACAAAATAATAATCCTCATCATTAATTTGAGAAATTAATTTCGTAGTGGGTTAGGATCCCATTTTAATTTAAGAGATTTTGAGTTTACTCAAAAGTCCAATGAAATTATAATTTGGTAGATAATATTTTACCAATCTCATCTTATGTAATTCCTAAATCCATTAGGTAACAACTTTTTGTTAAAACATATTCAGGTTAAAGTGACCTTGTCTCTAAATTTATAACCATGTCTTATTCTAACCATTTCTTTAAAGGTCTCTTAAATAAGTGACCTCATCTTATTCTAACCATGTCTCTAAAGTGTATGATCATAAGTTTGCTCATCCAAATCATACAAATTTAGTTAAATAGGACTCGTTGGTATAAGACTAAATATATTCAGGTTAAAGCGACCTTAAATATACTTAATAAACCTAACAATAAATAGAACTTTTATTTAATTATATAACAATAGAAGGTAATGATCATATTGTTAACATGCACATAGTATTTTAATGAGGGATTTAAAATTTTCTAGCTCTCAATAAAATTAATATAAATTCA
>JAOXYD010000008.1:4006136-4019561 GCA_028565735.1 Pinacopodium congolense
GACTATGTTATGAAACTTTATACCACTTTTAAAAACTATGTACAATGCATGATCAAAATTAAACCAAAATAACAAGATCTTATTTAGGATATCTTACATTCAATTGTAAGTTTCGTTTGGTATAATCACTTACTTTCCATTTTAATCTTCTCAAATAACCCACTTATTTTTTATTTAGTCACATAAATCATTATATTTGTATAAGTAAATTTTTATAAACATTGCAAACAAGTTTTTTTCCCTTAGATTAAAAAAAACTGACTTAAGTTAAGAGGTTCATTTAAAAATATTTAGCAAATAAATTAAAATTCTTATTTTTCAATTATTAGAAGCATTACGAATAATTATCTAAAAAATTAATTAAATATATTATTATTTAGAATTTAGAATTTGGAAAATGACAAAATATTTTTTATCCATACATATATAAAACTTCATTTAACCCAACGGGTTAACCCGCATTGACCCGACCTGAATTTGATTCAACCCGAATTTCACCCGACCTGAAATTAACTTGATCTGAAACTGACTTGAACCCAAATTAACTCGACCTGAACTTGAAAATCTTTCAACCCGAAATGACCCAACCGAACCCGACCTAACCCACCCGATTGGCATCCCTAGAGTTATGCTAAAATCACAAGACTCTATGGGGAACGCACGCTGCTCTTCAACAATGTAAAGATACGCCATTCTCGGTTACTGTCTTTTGGGCTTTAATCCATCAGTTCCATAAACTTTGTGATTTGCATCGCTGTGATTCTTATAAAGACTCAACTTCTATTTAGGTTTAGTTTAAAGGAATAATGGTCACACAAAAGATTACATTTTTAGAATTTTTTTAGTTAAATGATAAATTTTTAAAATTTTTAATTGAGTGTTCAACTTTTAAATTTTTTTAATTAAGGTAAAAACGTTAATTTTAAAATATTTATAATTAAAAATATAATTAAAATTTATTCTATTTTAATAAGATAGTATTTAATCTTTTGAAGGAGTAAGTTATATATTTTTAAACTAAATTTAGAAGTTTTTATACAATACTTTCTAATAAAATATTAAGGTATATTATTATAAAGAAAAAATTAATTTTAAACCGAATTATTCGTTATTTTTATTAAAAAATTAATTTTAACTCAAATTAAATTAATTTTAGAAAATTGATCATTGAATTGAAAATTTTTTAAAACATTGCTTACTGAAAATGTTTTAAAAATTATTCTTTAAAATTGAAAAATTTAAAGGTGAAGGTCTATAGTAAATACTAACGGTGACGTGGTAAAATACCATAAACTTAACATAAATAATTTTTTACTTTAATTAAAAAATTTTAAAAATTTTTCGTTTAATTAAACAATCTTAAAAGATTAATGGGCTGTAAGACTATTATCCCTATGTTTAAAATTTGAATCTATTCAATTTCATGGTTAAATTGTCAAATCACAAATTTTCTGTCAATGTTAGGTTCCTTCAGCAACTGGAGGATGATACGTGTTTCAATACGGGGAAGTGATAATGACACAGTAAAAGATACAAGTAAGCAATAAGGGCAAAAAGGAGGTTATGGACAAGTTGGAGGAGATGACATTATTGTTCTCTTCCTTATGTTTACTTTCACTGTGTTAAATAGCGAACTGGTTGCCTTCATAACCGAAGAATATCACATTTACACGACATCTACTGGGTAATGTTATCAATCCCTTGGGAACTCTTTTAGGTGGTATTGTTATGAAATTACAATATGTGAAAACTCTTATGATTACTGTTTTGTTTGTCTCAGATGTTGAAGTCTTGTTTTAATGTTATTTGGTTGCAATTAGCCTTGCTATACGCTTTTTCACTGAAGTTGAGAAGTATATAAGGCTTCCATTGTATATTTTTCCATAATTAACTTGCTGATCTTAACTGGCAATCATACTCCATATTTGTTTTAAAATATAGCGATTGACCCTTCACAGTCAAATAAAGGCTTATGATTTTCTTTACTATAGTGATCCCAATTTTCAGATTCTATCATCAGTTATATTCACAATTATCTACAATTTAATGATGCTTAAATTGACTGGAACTAAAACATTTTCCTAAATTTGTTTTGTCTAGAGGAGGATAAGTGTAACATCCTAAGGACACTTGTCCTTGAGGTAAATAACTTTATGTCACTTGTCTTTACAAGAAGCACATGACCACACACTATTAAGCCACCTAATGGACATTTGTCACACGAAATGTCTATCTCCTGCATGAGTGTTAGTATATATAGATTTTGTGAGTGCATGCAAACCAAAGTAAACAACAATAAGTTAGGAGAGTGATTAGTCCATTTCATGTTTGAGTAAGAAAAGTTCAGGAGATAGATTAGGAGAGTAGATTCCTTCATTCAGGAATTCAGGTAAGATTAACTTGAAATTATACCCTTATATATTATATGTTGCATGTAAAATAGTCCTTATGGTCTGCGCATATTTAATATGTGTATTTTTGAGATATGACTTTTATGCTACATGTTTTATGATATTGTTTACTAAATTGTTCAATATGACACTAGTGTATGGTTTCGCATGATATGGCATGTCTTATTTAATTATGCGAAAAATGTGATGGATATCCTTCAGTGGTGTATGATACTTTAAATTTGATGATTTGTCTTTTTAAAGCATAATTAGATTAAATTATGACAGACTGAGCTAAATAATTGTAGTGGATTAATGGCTTGCCTAAGACAGGCTATATTTGATGGTTTTTGGTATTGATGCATTGTTGCGTTTTGAGTGAGATGTGGCTAGATACCTATTGATGGAGCAGATACCGGGACATTTTGGGTCCCGGGAATGTCTGGTGCTAATAACTAGGTACTGAGGTCATCTCGAGTCCTGGGAATACCTTGTGTTGATGGTTAGGTACTGGAGTGGTACCGGAGTACTAGTTGTGATTGAACGAGAGTCGTATCCTGTATCGATATATATGTATTTGTGATTTTATTTTCCACACAGTGATGTGATATGATGAGATGAGCCGGAAAACCATTGAATATAGGCCTACTAGGTTTAGTAGGGTCCAGAATGAGATAATAAATGGTAATAATAATATAACTGAGAATAATCATAATAGTGTGGATGTGTAATGAGTATTTGTACCATAATGTGTTTAGTTTATACATGTTTTGTGTAGTGGTTATTTCGTTATTTATTTGGTTATTGTATATTGAGATATGTATATATAAAGGTACGATTAGGTGACCCTTACTGAATTAGCAGCTTATTCCTTATCATTACATTTTTCAGGTGATAGAGTAAGTGGAGATAACCCAAGTGTTTGAGACTGCGATCGTTGAGGTTATGATGGTTTAAGGAGATAGTATTGCTGGCCCAGAGTCAACTGGGGAATCAATCCGTGCTAACTATAACATCTAAGGACACTTGTCCTTAAGGTAAGTAACTTTATGCCACTTTTCTTTACAAGAAGCACATGACCACACACTATTAGACCACCTAATGGACACTTGTCACACGTAATATCCATCTCCTGCATGAGCGTTAGTATATATAGATCTTGTGAGTGCATGCAAACCAATTTAAACAACAATAAGTTAGGAGAGTGATTAGTCCATTTCATATTTGAGTAAGAAGACTTTGAGAGATAGATTAGGAGAGTAAATTCAGTAATTCAGGAATTCGGGTAAGGTTAACCTGAAACTATACCCTTATATATTATATGTTGCATGTAAAATAGTCCGTGCATATTTAATGTGTATATTTTTTAGATATGACTTTTATACTACATGTTTTATGATATTTTTTACTAAATTGTTAAATATGACATTAGTGTATGGTTTCACATAATATGGCATGCCTTATTTAATTATGCGAAAAAGGTGATGGATATCCTTCAGTGGTGTATGATCCTTCAAATTTGATAATTTGTCTTTTTAAAGTATAATAAGACTAAATTATGACAGATTGAGTTAAATAATTGTAGTGAATTAGTGGCTTGTTTAGGATAGGGTATGTTCGATGGTCTTTGGAATTGATGCATTATTGCGTTTTGAGTGAAATGTGGTTATGTACCTTTCTGTGGAGCAAGTACCGGGACATCCTGGACCCCGGGGATATCCTGTGCCGATGACTAGGTATCAGAGTGGTACCAAGGTCATCTCAAATCTCGAGAATATCCTATGTTGATGTTTAGGTACCGGAGTGGTACCGGGGTGCTAGCTGTGATTAAACGAGAGAGGTACCTTATGCCGAGATATATGTATTTGTGATTTTATTTTTCACACAGTGATGGGATATGATAAGATAAGCTGACAGACCATTGAATATAAGTATATTAAGTCTAGTAGGGCTTAGAATGAGATAATAAATGATAATAATAATATAACTAAGTATAATCATAATAGTGTGGAAGTGTACTGAATATTTTTGCCATGATGTGTTTAGTTTATACATGTTTTGTATATTGATTATTTCATTATTTATCTAATTATTGTATATTGTGATATGTATATATAAGGGTACGGTTAGATGACCCTTATTGAGTTGACTGCTTTTTCCTTACTATTACATTTTTCAGGTGATAGAGTAAGTGGAGATAACTCCAGTGTTCGAAACTGCGATCGTTGAAATTATGTGAGGCCATCAGCATAGGATATATATATTTATTTGATTTTTGACTTTTTGTATATATTGATTGTAGCGTATTATATTTGAGGTTGTATAAATAAACCTTTAAGATTACCAGTAACTGTTTGTAACTTAAATAATAGTAATATTTTTTAATTATTTTATATAATTATCTTATCATATTAATGATAAGATTAAAAATAAGGAATACTACAATAAGGAGTGTTACAATAAACATGGCAGGTCCTGGGTGTACAAAAGTCCCTCATCCTGCAGGTGCTATACATGCTGCATTTACTCGTGTTGGTTAGGATAAATAGATTTCTAATTTATTTCCTTTTCACATTTTCCCCTACTTTGGCTGGAAAACCTAATAATGAAAATGGACGAAAACGTGGTCAGAACCTAGAATAATACTTGTTGCATATTATATATTTCCTATTAAGCTATGCATATCAAGCGTTGACTTGACGATGGACATGTTACAGGTGTATCACTTGAATAGATGAATTGCTCATTTATTGTTGCCACAGACAAAGTTCAGATTCGATTCAGCTAGCTTAGAAAAGAGTATAACAGTGAGCTAGTTTTACTCTAGCCTATTCTAACGATTAAAGTTGGGAAGACTTAAACGGGAGAAAAGTTGAAATAGAAGAACTCAAGACATATCATGATTTCCATAAAGCACCTTTCAAGTGAATCAAGCTCGGTTGTTACATAGTCATATGCTGAAGCTACCCTATCTACATGTCATGAAGGCTAAATCGAATTCCCTAACTGCATTTGTTATGTTAAAGTGTCATCTCTTTTACCCTTTTGGCTCCTTTCTCCTTTCCATTTATCTGCAACTTTTAATGTCAATGTCCAGCTGTTGGGCTCCTTAGCCCACTCAAGATATCAAACTTGTCGAAGTAGGATTTCTTTGGTGTAGTGTTAATAGGTTTCACAACCTTGTCATAGTCTCCTTTGAAGTAGCTCTCTCCAGTGCCTACGGAATTGCTTTTCTTAGCTTCTTTTTGCTCCACATTCCATCCCATGAAATCTGATAGTGTCATTGATGTTGGCGTCTCTGAATTACTCATCTTCCCCGTCTCATCATCCAAATTCTCATCAGATTCTGATGATGGACTTTGAACGAGAGAGTCTGCATATACGACATCCTCAATCCTTGACAGTATTGTGTACGCCAAGCTTTCTATTATTCTTGAATAACTCTCAAGAACAGCTTGTCCAACATCCTGTGTCAAATATATACTCTATTAATTCCTGCTAACTAGGAAAGAGAATAAAGAGATTTAAAAGTGCCACATTTTGGTTACCTTGTTGTACTGAATCTTGCTTATGTCCAGTGCAGATTGTGGAAGTCCAGGGAACTTCTGTTTGAGTAGTAGTAAGATGGTTTCTGCCCTCACTTCAAAGAGTTCTCTTTTCTCTAAACTAACTCCTGAACCCCATGATGATTTTCCATCCTTTTGATTCATCTTCCTCTTCCAAATCACTATGGAGGCCTCAATCCTGTTTTTGAGGTCAAGAACATTGTGCTCTGATGATAAATCCAGGGTTGAGAGGAACAGCTCAGGATCAAAGTATTCTACTGTTATGCTCTTGTATAGTGTATCTCCAAGGCTTGCTCTTCCATTCTACAGTAAAAGGAACAGATCAAGTTAGTTGGAATAGAGGCGCGGAGGCCTTGAAACTTGGAAATTGGTTAAATCTTTGGTATCATACCTTGGGAAGTGATTCGATGTAGTTTTCAGGGATCTCCATTTCTGATAGGACTTGAGCATTTATAGCCATCGCTGCTTTAAGGACTTGAGTCACTGAATCCTTCTGAGATTGCAGCCATCTTCTTGTTGTCTCTGATAGTCCACCAGGGGGTACCTTAGCTGTAGGAATCCACCATTTGTCATCATTTCTTGGTGGAGTCCCTTGCTGTTCATCATTGCTGTCCTTGGACACATACCAAAACTCATTTTTGTGTACAAAGTTGTCTAGGACGTCCTTTGTAACAAATTTTTATTGTAAGGAAACAATCCATAGTTCATGTCAAAATGCATCTTTCCAACAAGACAGGGAACAACAATGCAGTCAACTTACAATAAGAATGGTATCCAGCTTCCTCAAAGCAGGGATGTTCATAAGCAGATCGCTTCGTTGCTGCGTTGTCATGATCTATCACAATTGGAGAAATGTATCAGGTTTTTGAGATATACAGACTAAGAATCCCTGTGCCTGAATTACTCCTTTGTTTCACATTATGCATAATTAGTATGCTTAGAATTCTTACCTCCATGCTGATTCCATCTTTTGATTGCTGTGAAGGGACAAGTTCCACTATATGATCAGTAACTGAAAGAAGCCAATCAATCTCTCTTATCCATCTTGCTCTTGTCTCTCTATTCATGGGCTCCAGTCTCTTTTGTTCACCAAAAACAGAAGCTGCATCACATAAACACCAAACAGGGGAAAAAGGATATTAGCATTCTGTCATATTTCTATTCTTATGAACTGACCTCCCTATTTTTATTCCCTGATCATCTGAGAAAAGAAATATTAGGTACCATTAATGAATATGGGAGATTACTTATAGATGCATTTCAGAATCCGAAGGATCTCCGATTTTATTGTAATTCTGAACAATGATATCACTAACTAAATCCCACAAATCCTAATTCAAACTCCACCCTTTATGATCACCCAAAAAACCTTGTACAAAATAAACTGGTGTTGAAGAGGAAAACAACATTACCAGCAAGGTTCGTAATGGCATTTGACAAGGCTAAAGCTGAAGAAACACCCTTTCCACCACCAGACATGTCCTCACCCAAAAGCAGCTTAGCAAACTTTTCCTTCATCATATCCATATCTGCATAAGAAACCAAATCCTCATCATCTTCTCTTCTCCACTTGACAGAATCTGAGCCCCTTCACAGAGCAATTCAATACCCCTGAAGATTAATTAACAAATGCAGCTCACCTGAGGGAGCACCCTTTTCTCGACCGCCAATTGTTTTGGTTTCAGCAACTTCAGGACGTGGAATATGACACCTTTCACGATCACCATGCGCAGCTCTCGAAACAGAAGTTCTCGACAGCAAAACTTGATCCTCACCACCTTCTGAATCGTTCCGGCTGTCAGCTAGTTTGCCTGTAATCTCGCACATTTTTTTCCTACTGAAAGATTTTATCGCCTGAATGCTCCCTTCACATGGCAATGCACGTACCATTATGAACTTGACCACTCTTCTTTCTCTTTGTTTACTTCTTTCCTTCTTTCTCTAAGAAGGACGGAAACAACTCTCACAAATACTACACTTGGTGAAATGAAATAACAGAAATATTCAAGAAAAGAGGTGAACCCTTTATTCACCAGATTGAATGTTAAGAAGAAACAAATATTTTTCTTATAAATGTTGCAGAGAATTAGAGTTGATGACGAAGACAAGAGGATTTTGGTATTTTACTAGTTTAGATATGGCTGAAGCAATATGAGAACGTGGGATGCATGTTTGATGTAGATTAAAAAAGAACACAAAAGTGGGTTGGTAATAAAAACTGTCTTATTTGGTTGGGGCATGGTCTAAGGTTTGTTGAAGAAACGAGTGGCTGAGGTCAAAGGTGACAAGAAATCCTGGCGAAGACACCTCAACTGATTAACCAAACTATGCCCTTTTGCTGTTCTTGCCCTATTTCTATCCCAAGAACAGCAGTACAAATATAGACATGTTGGTCAAAGATTAATGCTATTTTTGGTCAATGATCATCATGCAGATTTCTGTTATTAGTAACTAGAGAAAGTTGCTCAGCCGTTTTGGATGCCTGATATGTTTAGCACCCATTTTCAAGATTAATTATGGTTAATTCATTTTGATCAGATAGTAAAACGAGAGATTTTTGTTTTTTTTGAAAGAAGTATAAAGAGAAATTTTGGTATGTTTTATTTACCAAGGAATTTGTATTGTAGAAAAAAGAGGGATATACCATGCAACTCAGTTTCATGAACCAACAAATTGAAGTAGAACTATTAATATATATATATATATATATAAATAAACGGTCACTTAATACCTTAGAAAATTTTCTGATTTGCTCTTTGCATCACGTTTTCAATGCTTTAAAATTAAGAAAAGGAGCGTGTGGTCGACTTTAGGGGATAATAGCTTGCAGGAGTTGACCAAATGTCCATATCATATGTTGCTTTCCATGCTAGTGTATATAATAAACTATACTTATTGATGTTGAACCATTTGTTTTTCGTGTGTAATTTATAATAATTAGGGGCTTCATCCCTTTACATTTATGATGACACAGTATAATATAATCACTTATGCCTTTAATTGTTCCTAGCAAATTACGGAAACATCTTTGTGTTTCAAACTGTGGCCACTAGTAATCTTTATTCCTATTTCTTTATTATTATTAGAGGCAATTATATTTTAACCTTTTTAACTTAACGTAACTCCAATTATTTAATCCTTTAAAATCATACAAAACATTGCATTAATGGAAGTTTAGTTTAATGTACTTTGAATTAACAAATTCTTTATAGAGAATTTGACATAACTTCTAAAGGGTTAGATACCGTTGCTCTCGTTGTACCTTCTAGGTCATACAAATCAAAGACCATGCCAATCAATTTGAAAAAGTTTTACCAGTACCACTTGTTTTTGGACGTTTTTGATAATATAATGATCGTTACTTCTAGTGTTGTTTGGAACCAAGAAGTTACAGAACTGGAAATTGTTTGAACCTTTGACCTAGCATAGCTGATGTAAAAACCAATTTCGAACAAACATTGCAATTTCACTTAGCCTATAAACATAAACATAAACATTAACTGAATAAATAAGATCACCATCTTACGAGAAACAAACGAGCCCCAAAAAAGATTCAACTTCATTCACAATATACATTCCACGTCTAATTCAAAAAGAGTACCGAAGCAAGACGAATGAATATAAACACACCCAGTCACAGTCAGTTCACAACACCAGAAGTTATGAAGCTAATTTAGTTTATTACTAAGTGCTGCTAATCTATTGACCTTTTAGATATGATTAGGTCTGCATAGCGTCAGCATGATAATTTTCCAAATCTTTGTCAAGCTCATCAGCCGACTTCCCAATAAGTTGCTGCCTCCCACGACCACGACCACGACCACGACCTCTTCCCCGAGCACCGCCTCTACCAGCATTCCTCATACCCCCACGACGGTTTTGACTAAAAGATAAATATCCACCAAGCAAAGAAACCATGATTATGCAAACTTTGACACCGCTAAATAAGACCAACATAATGAATCCAAACGCCATTTAAAAGGAGAAAAGAATATGGGAATTAAATAGTAAATCACGCTTGAATCAGTAACTCATAATGCTTCTCTTGACCAAAAAATTATTGAACATAAAGCATTCAAACTGGGGTTCCAAATTTGGCATGTGTAAGCAATAATTCTTACCCGAAACCACGGTTAGATGCAGCAAACCCTCGACCACGACCAGCTCCAAATCTGCATAATTCCAGGCATCAAATCTTGAAAGAAATCTTTGAAAACAGATCAAGAAAACAAACTTTTAACAAAAGGTTTGTGATTATTGCCACAATGTGATTGCACCACATCAAGAAAGTATCTTCACCATGAAGAAATATGACGCATTTTCTTTAAGGCAAATGACACAAGTGGTATACAGACACCATACAGAACAAAACATTATAACATCCGGAATCAAAATGAAATGGACACAACTATACCAATAAAATGAAATCATCTGGAATCAAAAAAGGGAAATTCAAGCATAAATCAATCAAATATTTACTAAAGCACCAAAGCAACAAGGTAAATCATTATCATCTGTCCCACCCTAAGGTAAAACTATCAGTGCATACAGCCCAATTACCCAAAATCCAACTGGAACTGTATGACTTCATAAAGTTCCATATATCAATAAACTTCACAAATGCTCAGTAGTTGTCGACCTTCTTTCTTAACAGAAGAAAAGTAAGAAGATATTATTTAAGTACATACTTCCTAACAATTCCAGGGTTCCTCCTCCCATTTACTCCAGGTACATTCATTCGAGCTGAAACAGGCACTTCTGAGGCACCCACAATCTCAATCTTCATTGATTTTCCATCCAAAAGTACATTGTTATACTTTTTAAGAGCTGCAACTGCATCACTTCTCCTAACATAGACAACTTCAGCTGAGCCCTGAGATCAAACCACAAAATAAAATAATAGTGAAGGAACTCCTCAAACATCCAAAAGGAAAATGTAAAGAAAAGAAGAAAAGATAATATATAGAAGTATCAATATCTCGAGCGACTTTAAGACTAACCAACAATTAAAGTACTGACATTCTCTCGCACAAACTTGGATACTGTCAACATATATATTATTCAGCACGTAACATCATTGCAAAAAGTAGAAACTTATGTAATAGCATATGCTCTTCAATCCAGGATATTGCATAAAGACTCTAAATCAGTACACCAATATATGTGCCACAAGTCATATTAGTCATAAAATAACTTCAAGCTTCAGATTCGGTTTACTCTAAAAATAATGTAAGCACAAAACATTTTTGAAGCAACCAAACTTACACTAGGGTGACCAGTTTTGTCATAGTGAACAGCATATCGTTTGACTTCACCAACCTCAGCGAAAAGCTCCTAATTCCAGAAAATATTACTTCAGAACTCCACTATACAAAGCAGCAAATCTCAAAACATATGGCTCAATTCATACCCTTATATCGTCATTGCTAACTCCATAATCCAAGTTAGAGATATATATTTTGGTCCCAACTTCTACTCCTGTTATCCCTGCAGCTCTAATGCTATCTTCAAGCAAGTCATGCTGCCAAGGTAAATTCCTGGTTTTGCGGAAAGACTGATGAAAGCAAATAGAACACATCAGCTCATTACCAGTAAACAAAATCACCATTCTCCTAAGTCAATCTTATATCAGGAAAATTGCCAAAGCACAAACGAAACTGCAGATCAGTAAGCCCATGTCACCAAGCCTCAGGAAATTAAGCTAATGGATGACAGATGGGGTTAAGGGGACTTGACCAACTGCATGTCAAAACAGATGCTTTGATAGGGATGAGAGCTCCAGTTCTGAAGTTAAGCGAAGGATGCTCCTTTGCGAAAACGCCATGAACTAGGAGAGAAACTGAGATCTTGCACCAATGAAATTCCACAAATAGCAAGAGGATCCATCTTACTTCCCTTCTAATTAAGCAGAACATCATACACTACTCTATAGTAGAGGTTAAGTAGATTTAACTGTAAATTGACATTACATTATGCTACTTGGAGAGTGCCATCCTCCAGGTAAAGCCCCATAGCATGCAAGAAGCATATTTACTTAAAGCAGATCCCATTAAATTTCTTCATGTACTTAGTGAAACCATATCTGAGGCAAAGCTCCGAATAAATTGCCCAATTATCCCCCCAAGTATAAATAAGTCCTCAGAGATAATCATATTAATGCCATGGGCAGAAATACTGTGGTGGCTAAAGACCAAATGAGCTTCCCCACGACTTTTACATGTATTTTGGATTTCTAAAGAATAGTTAGAGATCCTCATGTCATAAGCACATTAGGTTCTCAATCAACAGTTTTGAGCTTGCCTTGGCAATCGAATATTGTGATGCTCGAGCATTCAATGACAGAGGACCCCTACGAACTCCCCCTGGCATTCTTCCAGCACCAAAAGACCTACCAGGTCCACGGCCTCGACGGGCCCTACCTCGTCCTCTGCCCCTCTCTCTGTTCTTCTTAATAATATCATCCAAAGCCATATCTACAGCAGTAGCCATTGAATTTGCAGAGAAGTCCGAACCTTGATGGACAAAAAGCAGCAGGAAATCTGCTCAGAGTAAATAAAATCAGCCTGGGATAAAAATAAGATCACCTTACACACACAATTTGAAAAATCTACCGCTTTGCTAAACCCTTTTTTTTATGTCTACAGCTCTCCATAAAGTTATGAAAATTGGGGGGAACCAAAGCATCTAGGAATTAGGGATCCAATCATTCGAAGAACCAACAAAACTCTTTCTCGAATTAATAAATCCGTAAGAAAACATAATCAATGATAACGATTGAGAAAAAACGTAGAAACAAATCGATGCCCCCGATTGTGAAACCATTATAAAAAATCTAAACTTTTGACTCCAAATCGAAAACCCTAAATAGCCACGGAAAAACATAAAGGAAGGAATTACCTTTAGAGCAAAATCGAACAACCTAAATGCAGATCGGGAAGATAGAGTAGCCGGGGAGATCGAGGGAGATGCGAAAACAAAAGGAAGCACTTGGGCGTGAGATTATTTAGAGAAGAGGGATCGATTTAGGGTTTCAAGCGAAAAAGATCAGGGGCTTACAGGAGAACAAAAGAGGATGGGCAAGTTCTAGAGGACACACGAATTTGTTTAGAATTTATTAAGACTTCGATGCTATGGGAAGGGTGGGCTTTTGGGCACGTTTCCACTATTTTTCAATAGTTTGCACTTTACTAAAAATATTTTCAAAAGATCTTGTTATATTAAGGAAATTTTTGTTAAATGTTTTTAATGAATTATATATAATAGTATCAGTGTATTAAATATTGTATCGATATTGGTATTAAATCAAATTAGCTTTAAAAACAGTATCGTATCAGTACCGATTAATATCAGTACTATTTTGGATAATTTTTAAAAATTATAAATTAATTCTTTAATTTTATAAAATTTACAAAATAGTCTATAAATATATTATATTATGTAATTTTTAACTTAATTTTAAATTTAAAAAG
>JAOXYD010000008.1:4028561-4040783 GCA_028565735.1 Pinacopodium congolense
GAGTTCATTCATCCATTACTTGTATGAACCTCTTTTATATACTAAAATGAATTTGAGTAAAATACCTTTAAGTGTTATGTTGGTTAGACTATGAGAGCCTTAGAAAAAGAATGAGAGAAAATTATCTTGGCACCAAAAAAAGAGAGAGAGATTGTAATCATAACATTGTAACTCTCAATTCCATTAGTAAAATCATCTCAACAAGTTACGTCGGGTACTAGACGTAGGGACAAGTGGACCGCTATGAACTAGTATAAATCAGTGGTGTATCTCTTCTCTGTACTCTTTTATTTTATTTGCATTTCCTTTATTTTTTTTTGTTAAATTTGATAGCATTGTTTAAGCTTTTGAATTTTTATCAAAATTTTTTGGTATCCTCAAATAATTTTCAATCACCTAATTTACCCCTCCCCTCTTATGTGTCGTATAGGCCTAAAAATTGATATCAGAGCGTAGCTCTCACATAACTTTTAATTCCAATGAATTAGTGAGTAAGATCATATGGCACGTTTTATGAATACCTTTACTCTCTCGTCTAACTTAGAAGGCCATAATATGTTTTATGATGCTGACTATGTGGGATGTTTATTAGATAGAAAGAATTCATCAAATGCATGTTATTTTTTAGACAATGCATTAATCTCATAGTTTTGTAGAAAGTAAAATTCTATTACATTGTCTAAGACGGAAGCTAAGTATGTAGTTGTCAATAGTTTTTGCACTGAAGAATCCCATTCCACATTCTAGGACCAAGAATATAGAAATTAGATATCATTTTATTTGAAATCAAGTTCAAAATGGTGACATTGAACTTGATTTTTTTTATACTATGAATTAATTACAAAATATTTTTATTAAATCTTTATGTAAAGAACATTTTTGCACAATTAAGAGAGAAATAGGAATGATATATGGTCATCTTAAACTGAACTTCATAAATCATTTCCATGTTTTTATGTCTTTATGTTGATTCCAAAAAGGGTGGAGGTGTGTGATATTATGTTTCTTTTAAGGGGAGTTTGTTTCTTACATGGATTTAGGTTGGTTAGATTCGAATGAATTTAAATTCTTGTTTGATTTAATAGAAGGTTTTAAATTTCTGTAGTATTTGATTTATGAGCTTAATTTTCGTAATATCACATGGTTTTGTCATATCCAAAAAGGGGAAGATTGCTGAATCAAGGGAAGTTCCACCTTATTTTGATGATGACAAAATAACTATATTACTATTACTATGTTTAATTTTATGGAATGATAGGTGTTTGGAAGAAGTTCGAGTGCATTCACATAAGGAATCTTAAAGCTATATTAGAATTTATGAAGATCATATATGAAGATTGAGGCTTTTCAAGAAGCAAATTTGTTTTAGTTTAGGTTATCCATGTATCTTTTATTGTAACTTATGCTTGACTTATTTTTGGTCAATCAAGAGGCTCACTTTTGCATACTTGCATTCATAGCTTGGAAAATGCATTTAGGTGCATAAATCCAAAGGACTTATATGTTTTGATATGTGTAAGTGAAAAATCCTCTTGATATGTGATTTAGTTGAATAAAAATACATCAATTAATAAGGTTAGTAAATTAGTTTGAATTGAAAATTAGCATGATTTTAGTTTTAAAAATAAATTAAGTATTTGATTGTATATTTGAGATGGCTTAATGTTTGTTTATTTTTCCTTTTTAATGATTGTTAGATTACTAAGTTTAAAGTTGAGTTGCCCAGTAATTTGGGTCGATTGACTGAATGTGTTGAAATATTTATTTATGATCTTAAATACTTTTTAATTTTATAAATGCTGTTGTAAATATAATAACAATATAATGTACAATTTTAGCCCAATATTTTTACTTTCTTAATTAAACTAGCTGAGGGCGTGAAAACAAAATTCATGGAAGAGCAAAAGGTAGAGGAAAAAGGTAGATACAACAACCATCAAAGAAATTCAGACTATGAAGGTAATAATGCTAATTTTCCATTGTGCAAATATTGTGGAAAGGGTGATCATGATGAGAAAGATTGTTGGTATAAGGAATGTACATATTATGGGAAAACTAGTCATTATAATGTTGACTTGACATTTCTTTTAGAAAATAAAATTTGATTTTAAAAAAATTTAAAGGATAATCCTTAACAAGTGGTCCAAATTATCATATTGTCAAATATAAAGATAATATGATGAAATTCTATTGAAGTTAGAGTTTAAGGACGAGGTTGCATTATTCTACAAATGTTAAAAATTAAAGCGATAACCATACCATTTTGTCTATTATAAGAACTCACTAAATGATATTGTGCACAAAAATTATGCATATTTCTTCCTTAATGAATTTCCCTTATAAGTATTGATTTGGTTTTATACATGAATGAATAATGTATAAAACCAAAATTCGTTAACTATTAGTTGACGATTAGCTTATAATCTTTTCTATTTTGTTGATCTTGCCATTTAGATTACTAGTGTAAACTTATATACAAACTCATGTACACCTACCTTTTTAGTAAGTGAAAATGATATTATGGTTGATCTAATGTCTTTTTAACAAAGTTCGTCCGGCCGAATTTCGTCTATTGGTCTACCAAAGGCTACGAAAATAGAACGGTGATTAAGGAACGGTCATATTTCACAATAGTAATATCATTAAACACATTTAATCTTAATGATCCATTAAGGAACGATAAATTGATTAGGTTATGAATATAAATAGATGTGTCTTGCTTATGTTAATCATCCCATTTTTATCCTAAGCATTTTCTACAATTTTTCTTATGCATTCTAAGTGTTCTTGTATGGCTTTTATGAAGTGTTATGAGGCTTTATGAGTTCATGCATCCATTATTTATGTGAATCTCTTTTATACATCAAAGTGAGTTTGAGTAAAACACTTTTAAGTATTGTTTTTGTGAGATTGTGAGGTTATTTTTTAGCCTTAGAGAAAGAACGAAAGAAGGTTATCCTTACACAAAAAAAAGGAGATTATAATCATAATGTTGTAACTCTCGATTGCTTTAGTAAAATCATCTTAATAAGTTATGTTAGGAACAAGATGTTGGTGCAAGTGGACTGGTCTAAACTAGTATAAATCGGTGGCATATCTCTTATCTTTACTTTTTTATTTTATTTTCACTTCCTTTATTTTTTTTGTTAAATTTGATAGCATTGCTTAAGCTTTTTCATTTTTATCAAATTTATTTGTGCATCCTCGAAGAATTTTTAATCACCTAATTCAACATCCCCTTTTAGGTGCCATCTAGGCTTAAAAAGGTTTATTGATTTTTTAGGGAGACTTAATCAACTTAGCCTAGATTTTTTATTCTCTAAGTTACAAAGTCTGAGGTTATGTGATTATAGCTTAGGCTAGTTGTTCCATAGTGTGATATTAATGCTTCGTCACTAAATCTAGAGCGCTTATTCTAGTTTGTCAAGTGGTTAGCGATAGATTTTCTATGGATATGATTTATCTAAAATTGGAGGAACTTAAGATGCAAAGGTTTGTTTGTGTCTATAGGCTAAGATCTTAGGAATAAATTTTTTTTATGTTTTCGAGGATCTATTGTAATTCATGAATCCAAATACTAACCTTTGCCTAGCTTTTTGTCTTTGTTATTTATCTCTTGTTATTTACTTTGTTATTTTTTTCGCTTTAATTTCGTTAATTGTCTTTTCTATTTATTTAAATTTCTTTGCATCCAGGGGATTTTCCTTAACTTTATTTTTCTTTTGGGCAATATTAGGAATAGCCAAGAAAACTCTACATGTTCTCGATGGGATCAACAACATAGTTAGTTCGGATAGGTATTTTCTTATTTTGTGGCCTACCATAACTCCACCAAATTTAGTTGACATGTCATCCTTAGCTTTATGGTATCCTAGAAATGAATATATAGAATTAGTTCGCTATTCTAATATGGATGACGCTGGTATTCTTTAGATAAGAAGAGTACCTCTAATAGTTGCCAATTTTTAAGAAATATATTAGTGTCATGGTTTATTAAGAAGTAAAAATTCCATGGCTTCATTAATTACAAAAGCAGAATATGTTGCTACTAGTAGTTATTATAGTTAATTTCTTTGGCCAAAACTTTAAGATTATGACATGGGACTTACTAAGATCATAGTTAGGTGTAACAACATTAGTGCCATATTCCTAACCAATAATCTAATTCAACATTCAAGGACTAAGCACATGGAGATTAGATATCATTTCATAAAAAATCACTTGCAAAATAGTGGTTAAAGTTAGAGTTTGTAGATAAACAATACCAATTTGTTGATAACTTCACTAAAAAATGAATAAGGATAGATTTTGCATGATTATGAGAGAATTAGGCATGACTGATAGTAGGTTTATTTGATATTTATATTTTTATGCATACTTTTCAACTTTGATTTGTGTTTATACATGCCTTTCAATTTTAATCTATTTGAAATTTTTGTGTTTTTATGTATAGTATTTCAATCTTGATGTGCTTTCCACCTAAAAATTGTTTTTTTATAACAAATGGCATTTTTTTTTCAACATTTTATAACTTCTTGATGATATCAAAAAGGGAGAGAAGTTTATATCATATTGGTTGTGTCATATAAAAGGGAGTTAACATCTGAATCATTTTTATGGTTATGTTTTGCATATTTTTAGCATAATATATGAATTACGTGATATTAATGCATAAAATGCTTATTATAGGATAACATATTTTTTTCATGAAAAATATGCATAATATAAGCTTTTAGTGTAAAATGTCCATGATATGTGTTTTTGAAGTTTAAAGATGCATAATGAGTGCATTTGATACACTTTATGCTTTTATAACTCCTTTATATGTTATGTCTTCCAAATGTGTACTCCCTTTACAGGGAGTACAACTTGCTTTCATGTATAAATTAAGGGGGGCTTTTCTTACAATTAGTATTGGAGCATATGAGATTATTATCTTTCTATAATTGGAATTAGAATTTATAAGTTGTTTTATATGTGTTTTTACTCTTTAAATAACATTTTTTAACATCATTAAAAAGGGAGAGATTGTTGAACTAAAAGAGGTTCAATCTTAGTTTTGATGATAAAAAAAAACCCAAATTTTACTAATAATTTCAGTTTTTGGTGTAAGGATAAAAATAGGTACATTTGGTGGTTTATCTAAAGTGAAAAGATTGAAATTTGAGGCTAAATTTGAAGTGGAAGAACAAATACTATGGTAGCTCTAAGGCCATTAGTTGATGCTTTAAACTTGATTATAAGTTTTATTTGAAGTAAAAATATTTTAAGGGCTCAAATTTTGCATACATGCATTTCATAAGTTTTTATTAAATAGGTCAAATTTAGAGTTGTGTGTAGTGATTTTGAAATAGTCTTGAAATATTTTTTAAAACTTAGGTGTAGTGATTTTAAAGTAAAAGAAATAAATGAGGAATATTTTGGATTGGTTATAAATTGGTTTAAAATTAGAACTTTTCAAAATGTTCTAACCTGATGATAAACCAATGCATTTTGTGTTTTGGATTTTAATTTTCATGTCTTGTTACTCAAATTAATTTAGGCAATGATTTATAAAGAATGAAAATTGAATTAAGATTGAAAGAAATAATTTGAAAAAGATTTTTAGACTGATGTTGTAACAAATTTGCGTAAATGACTTAATGCTCTTTTTATGAGGATTTGATCCTTTCCATTAAATAAGAGTTATTTTACAATCTGTTTTGGATAAGAAAATATACACAGCTATACTAATATTCAAATATGGCTAAGAATATATATTTAACTAATACACTAATTATAGTAAAATAGTTCTTATAATATCAGCCATAATTTTTGAAATTCTAATCTATAATTTATGCCATTTATATCCCCCCTCAAATTGATGTTGGACGGTCAAGAAGCATAAATTTGTCAACAAGAAAGTGAAGTCATTGCTTTAATAAAGCTTTAGTAAACACATTGGTAGTCTGGACAGTAGTGGTAATTTGTAGGGGAGAGATAACACGAGCATCATAGGTGTCACGAATAGAATGATAGTTAACTTCAATCTACTTAGTGTGCTCGTGAAATACTAGGTTAGTAACAATCTAAATGGCACTAATATTATTTGCATGAAGTTGAGTAGGCTTAATTTAAGGAAATCCAAGCTCTTCTAATAGTCCCTGAATCCAAATAATTTCAAAATAGGCAAAATACATAGTAAGATATTCAAACTCAATTTAGGACTTAGACACCCAATCTTGCTTATTACTTTTCCAAGAAACAACAGAGGTATCAAGGAACATGCACCACTCAGTATTTTAACATTGAGTGTTAGAACAACCACCCAATCAACATCATTATATGATCAAATGAATAGGAGAATCCATATAAAAGAAAAGACTTCAAGCAAAGGTTCCTTATAAAGAACAAACAATGCAATGAACAATAGATAGATGGAAGTGTGTAGGTGCTTACATAAATTGTATAACTTGTTAAATAGTAAAGGAAATATTAGGTTAAGTATAGTTAGATAGTTTAGGCTCCTGAGCAGTTGCCTATATCAAAAGGGATCAGAATAAAATCAGCCTCATCATGATGATATTTAGCATTCACTTCAAAAGGGTATCAACTAAACGACATTCTTGAAAGCCAAACAAAGAAATTAACTCCTAAATATATTTTTTCTGGTGTGAATAGGTACCAATAGAGGTAGAATTCACCTAAAGACCTACAAAATATTGTAGAGGCCTTAAGTACTTCATATCAATAGAATGTTAAGTAAGTTCTAGAAGTTGGGAAATTAATTCAATGTTAGTCCCTATAATAATGATATCATCAACATAGACCAAGAGCAAGATGATTCTTTTAGTAGTCTTGTAAAGGAATATAGAGGAATCATGTTGATGATATATCAAACTAGGCATATGGGGCTTGATTCAAACCATAGAGATATCATTTTGTCTTGTAAACATCAGTGGATGATGTAGAAAATAAACCCAGTGGTGAAGTCATATAAATCTCTTCCTTAAGATCTCCATGTAAAAAGGCATTCTTAACATCCATCTATCACATTAACCAACCCTTAAAAGCAGCAATGGCAATAACAAGTCACACAGTTGTCATCTTTGCTATAGGTGTAAATATTTCTTCATAATTTACCCCATACACTTTTCAATTATTGAGTGCCACCAACCTTGTTTTATATCTATCAAGTGAGTTATCAAACTACAACTTAATGGAATACACATATTTATAAATAATGGGCTTAACACTTGTAAGAAAGTGAACAATATCCCGAGTATGATTCTTCTTAAAAGCCTGAAGTTCATCTTGCATAGCTTTTACCTAACATGTATGTTTAGTTTCCTAACAATAAGAGGTAGAAACTATAGTATCATTTAAAAGAGTAGAGGAACCATATCAATTAAGAGGACAACTTATGCAGGAAGATCTCATAAGTGTAACCAAAACTGGATCAATGTCTAAAAATATTTGTGATGCAGGGGACTGTCATCCTTGATAGATAAAAGTGGGTTTAAAATGCTTAGTTGGTAGTGAGATACCAAATTTTCGTTTCATTTGTTTTAAACAGGGTAACATTTTTTAACTTGATAACCTCAAACGGTTAGTTTAATCGAACGCAAACCCTTCGTTTGTTATGTTCTGTTCTACGAAGTAGAATTGTAGAAACCGAAATACAGTAGTGAACCTAAAGAAGTCAATAAACAATGTCGTAAAAGACGCTTGGATTTGTCTTCGTCCAGTTCAACAAGCAGTAGTTCACTTCTCTCAACTATCAGCTTGATGATCCTCTCTAGATGGAAAACGATTAGAAAAAATCACTACGTCAATCACCAGAACCACAGAGCTTTTCGTATTGACAAACCCAGAAGCCAAAAGCCTCAGAGATCTTCCCCAAAGAAGCAAAAGCAAAAACCCACCTTTCCTTTTCTTACCCATTTGAAAGAGACTAAAGACCCAGACAAAGCCGTCTCTCTCTTTCACGAATATCGTCGAACGGGTTTTAAGCACGATTACGCTTCGTACTCTGGGCTCATCTATAAGCTCGCTCGCTGTGGCGACTTCGAAGCTGTGGAGACAGTACTTGGCTATCTTCGGGATAGCAATATCCGTTGCGGAGAGACCCTTTTCATTGCTTTGTTTCAACATTATGGCAAAGCCCAGTTGTTTGATAAGGCCATGGAGCTTTTTGATAGAATGAAGAGTTTCAACTGTGCCCGTACTTCGCAGTCTTTTAATGCTCTCTTGAACGTTCTTGTTGACAGTGATCTTTTACCTGAGGCGGACGATTTCTTTTCAAGGTCTACTAAATTGGGTATTCGTTTGAATGCGGTTCTGTTCAACATCATGATCAAAGGGTGGCTTTCGAGGGGTGAGCTGGGTAAAGCACGGAAGGTGTTTGATGAAATGCTTGATATGAAGGTGAAGCCAAACATTGTGACTTATAATAGTCTTATAGGCCATTTCAGTAGAAATCATGATTTGGATAAAGCGAAGGGCTTATTTGAGGACATGATCAAGAAAGGGAACCACCCAAATGCGGTAACATATGCGTTGTTGATGGAAGGTTTGTGCGTTACAGGCGAGCATAGGAAGGCAAAAAAGATGATATTTGATATGGAGTACCAAGGGTGTAAACCAGGAGTTATAAATTATGGTGTTTTGATGAGTGATCTCGCGAAGAGAGGGAAATTTGATGAGGCCAAATCTTTACTTCTTGAAATGAAGAAAAGATGGCTTAAACCAGATGTTGTAACTTATAATATCTTGATTAATTATCTTTGTAAAGTAGGTAGAGCAGCAGAGGCTTATAAATTGTTAGTTGAAATGCAACTTGGAGGTTGTGAGGCAAATGCAGCAACTTATAGAATGTTGGTTGATGGGTTTTGTAAAGTTGGTGATTTTGAGGGAGGTTTGAAGGTCCTGAGTGTAATGGTGAGAAGTAGGCATTTTCCTCGCATTGAAACCTTTAGTTCTTTGATCGTTGGATTGGCCAAGTCTGGGAATGTAGATGGTGCTTGTTTTGTTTTGGAGGAGATGGAGAAAAGAAAGATGGCACTTGATTTGGATGCTTGGGAAGTTCTTATCCGGAATTCTTGTGTTTGGGATCCAAAAGCAGTTGAACATGTAAATGAGTTGATTTCAACTGTGCAACAACAACATGAACAGAGTATTTTAGCATCACTGTAACTCTTACGTAGATTTTTGGAATTCTTTCTGGTCGTCATCCAGCTTCAACTATAAACAATTCTTGGATTTGGGTCTTGACCATATGACAATTTTGACACATTTAATGAAAAATTCTCTTTGAGCACTAGAAGACTGATGCTCCTTCGTTGGGAGGAATAAGACTGGGAAACTGTAATAAGATGTTGATATCCTGTTGATCAGTACTTGGGGAGAATGGGACTGGTGTCAAGAGAATACAACTGATGATATTGATTGATTTGCTGTCTAATCTCCAATAATCAGGTGGAACTTTCTCCCTTGAGCTGTGGTCAATGAGATCAATTTTGAGTTACATACTGCTATGATAATCAATACTGTGTAAAATATTACCAGGTCATGTGAAAAACAAGTTGAAATTTACAAGATGAGTTATTTCTTCTTCTTGATTATCAGTTCTCCTCCTTATTAACCATGGGTTGTTTTTTGCATACTCTGATAGTGAGGTATATTGTTTGCTGCAAAATCCTACTGCAGCATCATTTTAAGATTCTATTTTCTGAATTTTCTTTTGGATGATCACAAGGCAAAAAGCCTCTGCGAAAGGTGGATGTATATAGAGCAATCTCCACATCTAATCAAACAGCAGTGAAGTTTTAGTGTGATGGCACAAAATCGATTACCATATTATTGTATCTAAGATTTAATAATTAGTTTCTGAAGCAGTGGTTTCAGTATGAAGGAACTGGTTTCTCAAACTGTCACTGCTATTATTGAAGGATATATAAGCGAAATGATCCCAAAGTTTTATCTCCAACCAACACACTCAGAAAGAACCTACTCCATCTCATCTAATCCATCTCAGAAGTTTCATCAGCCATATGTTGCATGCCATCTATATATACATAGGCAAACTATCATGACTGTCACCAGTTAGTCCAAAGAAGATCTTCCCAAAATCATCAAATCATCTTGACCACATACACTAAATGGCCATGCAGAAGTACGTCTCCCCCGTGCCTGACGTGATTCTCTCTCTTCTCTTTCTAGCTCTCTCCATCACAATAGCTGCCTCAGCTCGAATGCTCGACGAGGAGGAACCAAGTCTTCCCCTTTCTTCACCTGTGGCACCTGGTTCGGTTGTAAACCCTGTTGCCAATGCAGCTCCTGCTGTTGGTACACCACTTGCAGCAACTGGTGCTGCAATTACTAGCGAAGACACACACCACACACTCTCTTTCTTCATGCACGACATAATTGGCGGCTCAAACCCCACAGCTGTAGCTGTGACTGGGATTGTAAGCAATCCGGCAGTCAGTGGTCAGGTCCCTTTTGCCAAGCCCAATGGTGCAGTATTACCAGTTAACAATGGGGTTCCAGTTAACAGCAATAATAACGGCATAATCAACAATAACAACCTTCCTTTCCTCACTGGACTCGGTGGCAACACGGCTAATGTGGTTCAGAACAATGCAAACAACATCAATGGTGGGGTTGGAGTTAATCCTGGCATAAACGGTATTCAGATTCCTTCAGGAACGACCCTTCAAAAGCTTATGTTTGGGACGATGACTGTGATTGACGATGAGCTGACAGAGGGACACGAGCTTGGTTCAGGCCTGATTGGTAGGGCGCAAGGTTTTTATGTGGCGAGCTCTGTAGATGGTATCAGCCAGACCATGGCTTTCACGACCATGTTTGAGGAAGGTGGTTATGCTGATAGCATCAGCTTCTTTGGTGTCCACCGCACAGCTGTTTCAGAGTCTCAGCTCGCGATCATGGGAGGCACCGGAAAGTATGTCAACGCCAAGGGGTTTGCAACTGTGAAGACTTTCTCAGGAATAAACCAGCACGACACCGATGGTTCTGAGACTTTGCTGCAATTCTATGTTTACCTTGCTTACTAGTGTGTTTCCTAGCTATTTTGTTGAAGAAATTCCTTAAATCTGTGATAAAATTGTGTTTTTTTTTAATTGTTCAAGTTTGGTGATACCAATCTGAATGAATATGTATTACTTTGTGATACCGTATTGGCAAAATTGGTCACTATGTTCATATTCCAATGAAGTAACGGTCATAGTTTTCGTATTTCTACTATAATTTTACGGAACATTTCAATTTTTGTTATCGTTTGATTTGGTTTTTTCTTTCTGTTTTTTATTTTGATATATATATATATTTTTTAGTATTTTTTAATTTTTTAATTTTTATTATATTTGTATATTGTTCTTATGTTGTTTTTTAAATTTACATGTTTAGAAAAATAAAACAAAAAATAAAATTTTAATAAAAAAACAAACATATCCTACAATTTATCGTTTAATATTTTTAACTTATATTTTTTAATATTCTTAAAAATATTATTTTTATCTCTTAATATTTATAAAAAATAGTGTATTTTATTCATTAACTTTTAAAAATTTGTGTAATCTAATAGTCTAATATTTGCAAAATAATATAAATTATTCTTTAATAAATAATTAATAAATTTTTAATAGGATTAATATTTAATTAACAAACTCTTAACAAAATTAATATTAAAAGGCCAATTTATACTATTTTTAAATATTAAATAAATTATAATACTTTGTAAATATTATGGAATAAATTTATATTTTAAAAAATTTTATTAAAAAAATATTAAAATATTAAAATATTAAAATATTAAAAGGTAAAATAAAACCTTTTGTGAGCCGTTACTGAGAAGCTTAAGTCGTCTGGCTGAGATGAGAAGACGGGAGTGCTTTGTTTTACCAAACCCAGATCGTGGATGGAGTCGCTGGTAAGTGCGCCCAATGGAGCGTGAAATGACAATGGGCCTTAGCTTAGCTATGGAGGGCCCAGTAGTTGATGCATGTTACTTCCAAGATCCGTTTACTGTGAGCTTACTGAACTGTTTAATCAATCTTTTTTGTATCCCTCTCCAAACCCCATCTAATCTAACAGTAAAAACACTGTACTATGAAAATTTTGTGTCAACTAGTACTTTTGGGCATGGCATACATGTAAACAGTAATGTCTCCAAAAGGAGAAGAACCCAACAAATTGCGTTGGGAATTAAATAAGCTCATG
>JAOXYD010000008.1:4040883-4059041 GCA_028565735.1 Pinacopodium congolense
GCTGAATATTATTCTTTGTTACTAAATTTATTGCTTTATTCCTTCTTATATTATAACCTTTGTTTGCTTATGTTATTGATTTTGTTTTTAGAAATTTAAATTAAATTTCTTTTCATGTTTTTATTTTAGTTATGCTTTATGTCTTGATTATTTCTGGAAAGTGAAGAACCTTACCAGGGCTTGTGTTGCATTGGTTAGGTGACTTAGGAAATTTTAATGATTTTGAAATGATTTTACTTTGAAAACCAATGAAATTTAGGTAAGTAAACCTATCGAAATAGTAATATAGAGGAGTAAATTTAGGACTCTAAATGTCTATCACACGGGGAAAAGGACTTAGTTACTAGGTTGAGTAGAATACAATTATTTAGGAAAATCCAAACAATTTATTTAAAATCTTAAAATTGCTAAAGTAGTCTAAATTGATTAAAAACTTCGAAAATGATTTTTAATTGCTTTTGAAAACTTCTGAAAATTACCAAATGTGTAAATTAGCTAGGCATTAGGTGATTAATGATTTAATTTATCTTTAAAGAAATTTAAGGGCTAGTTAGAGATCCTTCACAAAATCAAAACAAAGATATGGTTAAGACTTTTCTTTTTCTCTATTAAATCTTGTTTAAGGTTTGGCTATGCTTCAAATCAAGTAATTGAGCTTTAATTTCAAGAAGGTGAGTTTTAGAATTTTAATCTTAGATCTCTAACTCTCATAAAAAATCTAGGTTTGGTCATTTAAGGATTAATTCATCTTGCTTATTGATTTTTCCAATAACCTAAGTAAATTTCTCAGATCCTATATTGTCTTTCACTATAATATTAGGTGATCAGTTCAAAATTAGAACTTCAAGTCCTTTAGGAAACAAAATTAGACCTTATTACATGTATTTAAGCTTTCCTAAATCATAAAACACCAATCATCAACAGAAAAACAAATTAATCACACATAATCATCAAAGTATAGAAAACATTCATCTTAAGCCACATAATTTGATAGATCTACAAATATAAACTAAAATAAGTAGTTTAAAAGTTACAAAATAGTCTAAAAAAGCTCATGGACAAGTATTAAACTTATCAACATGATCTGGGCATCAACATAGCTTCAAAATTGGTAAAACTAGCATAAAAATCTAAGAACATTCAAAGAATATAAGTGTAAAATCATGAACTTGATTAATATGAAAAAAAGAGGAACTAAAATGATAATCTAAGTTAAGAAACCCCCTATGATGATATATAAATTCAAATATATGTCTTAGCTTCAATCTCCAATAAACAGCAACTCAAAAACCAATCTAAAACCCGAATTACAAGTGTTTGAAGCCTAAAACATCTAAGAAAAACTAAGAAAAGCCAAGAAAGAAGGAAGAGCTTCTTTCTCTATATTGCATATCTGGTTTTTTGTGTGAATTGTAGGCGTGATTTTATGTTTAATCTTCTTTGTACAGCTCTAGCACATGTTCACTTAGTGTCCTAAGTCAATAAAGTTGAGTAGAGACATGTCGTAGCTGCAAATATGGAAATTCTGTGAAGATATGCTAGTTTGTTTTTCATAAGATAGTTCGACTGCTAAATATGACAGTTAAAAGAATCTCGTATATAACCAAAATTGTAGCTATGAATACAGGGGTCTTGAGACGCATACGGTGGTCTTTCTAGACCACTGTATTGAGCCTATATAGCTCCAATTTTGCATCATTTTGTGTATTTCTTGATTCATTCTTTAGCAATCACCAAACCCCTAACAACTCCCCCACACTTAAGCATTTACTTTTCCTTAAAGAAATTAATTAATCATCAAGTTCATAATAGGATATAAAAATAGGAAGTTTGATTTAAAATTAACATCAAAATTATTGAAAATATTTTCTTCATCTTTCAAAAATAATGACTCATTGAAATGTTATATAATTGATTAATCATATTAAATTCCACATATTTTTAACAAATTTCATGTCTCTTCAATCTTTAACTTAAATTACAAAAATCAATTCCACATGTAAAAGGCAACATACTAATTTAATGCATCATCTTTTCAACACCTTCACGTCCTTGAAATAATTTCAAGCATAAATTAATTAAATATATAATTAATTAAATACTCAACCAGTTTAGTTAGGAAGTCACTTTATTATAATAAGTATCAAAATATAAAATTTTTTCATAATTTATAACCTATAATGAAATTGATGATAAATCAGAACACGTTTAAACAAAAAAAATACTTAAGTGAGTATAAAAGATCAATTCAAAATTCACAAACAAAAGTGTATCAATGGTTCCTAAAATGTATGAATTATGAATTCCCTCCCCCACACTCAAGTTAAACATTGTCCTCGATGTTTATAAAATGAAATAAAATACATAAAGTAAGAGATGAAGGAAAGAAGTACACCCGTTCAATATGCTCGTGATGATTCAGTAAATGTATTCGCAGGAACTAACAGCAAAAAAAAGAAGAAGATTGAATACAAAAAAAATAAAAGAAAGCTCTACTCATATATAAAATGTGATCAAAATACAACCAAGGAGCCCAAAATAGAGCAAAGTATAGTCAGTAGATTGGACAAAGTAGAAGAAAACAACCTATACTACGAAATGAAAAGAACAACATACTGAAAAAAAACAAATAAAAGAAAACAACTAAAAACAATATAAACAAACAACCATCAAAGTAAACTAAAAATCAGGGTGATCATGATCTCTAGAATGCCAAGAATCCTCTACGCTCTGGGAATGAGTAGTGAGATCATCCACCTGTTACTGTAAATGATCAAAACAAGTATCTATACATCGCGTAAATCAGATATCGTAGAACAGATGTGAGTCTCCATGTTAATAAGATATTGCATCATTGCGACCTAATGATCATTAGATAATGGTAGTGGTGGAAATGAAGTAGCAGCACCTATCTCCTCTACGGGTGCCTCTGGAACATCAGGAGCTGGTGGCTCCTTAGGTTACTTATCCTCTCGCATACATCTCTACACTCCACCTCTATGAGCAAATCTCCAAAGCTTTATAGTGCCAACAGTAATCGCATTACAATTAACCTTATTAACTGATGGCACAAAAGTAATATCAACTCCTGCGTCACAAATAATCAGACTTAGTAAGCATGTAAAAAAGAAGATCTTGCTTGGTTTTTACATCCTCACCACCTCCCTCATAGAAGTGATAAGAAATCCAGCAAGAGGTAGTCTCGAGATACTCCCTAATACATAGAGCATCTTATATAGAATATAGGCATCGCATAGCCTAACCTCGTTCAAACTACTCGATCTTGGGACTACATTAGAACAAAGAATGGCAACAATTAGGCGCTCCCTCACTCCTAAACTAGAAGTAGTAAAAATGCGATCTAATTTTTTAACCAAGCCTAAGGTAGCAGTAGCAGTAGCAATCACAAACGAAAAATTGATATCCGAAATAACAGGATCACCATATGCCCTCACATAAACGTCTCCCTCATCTGGCACATTCAAAAATGCGGAGAGAAAAGCACGAGTCAAATGAATAGGATTACCTCACACCATATTGCGAATTTCAATAGTATTCACTTTATCCTTAATGTCCGCATAGAACTCATGAACTAAATTTGGATAATAGATCCTTGCAAAAGGGACAACTGGATCCCAACCCAGTGTACAGAAAGCACTTGAAACATCGAACTGTGCCTCCAAATTCGAATGAATCAGTTGCTCATAAATAAATTTATTGGTTTGATATGAATCGAACCAATTAGCATTCTCAAGTGTCGTGAACGTGTCAGATCATAAACATGTCATTTTCTTAGATTTTGACCAAAAGCAAGTCGTGGTACCATATTGATCGTAGACTGTTCAAAAATAACGCCAAATTAAGTTAGAAAATTCTAAGAAAAACAAAAAAAATTCAAAAATATTTTTTATTTTTAAAAAATTCTCATAAATTCAACAATCGATTTAGGCTACAATATGGGTTTCAATGGAAATCTTATTCAATTTAGAACATAATGATTCCAATATTTAAATAAATGGAAGCCAAAAACACAAGAAAATTGAAGAAATTAAAACTTGGCATAAACAGTGAATCGAGGGGGTTTTCTAAATTTTTTATGCAATTTCTTGAAGATTTTGAGTGAATGAGTGGTAGAATCAAATACACAATGAAATTTTCAACAAAATGGCTCCAAAATCACTCAATTTGGTGCAGAAACAAGAAAGAAAATAAGATTTAAAGAGGAAGGCAGTATATGGTGGTTGAGAGAAGAGAGGCTTTTTGCAATTTTCTGCTAAAATGCAGGGTTTCATAGCTATTTGTGATTGAATATGTGGGGTTCAGGTTGAATATGACAATTTAAGATCGTCATATATAAATCATCATATAAGGCCTTGGCCAACCCTTTAATACGAGGGTTAAATAGACCACCGTATTGAGTATGTTGACTCAATATTTCCAATTAATCTAACTCCAAATTAGCTTAAAATTAATCCCAACTTTTTCCTAAACTTTGTCTTAACAAAATCTAATTGATTGTTCATCAAATTGCCTTAAAAGAAAAGTTAAAAACACTCTAAAATAAAATTAAACAGACCAAAACAAGCAAAAGATTAAGGAAAACACACTAATCTTAATTCAAACACACATAAAAGGCTTCATCGCAATATTTAAAGATCCTAACACATAAAATAAAACAAAATCACACATAATTACTAATTTAACTTGGATAATTCCTAGTTCAATGAGGATTAGACAGTCAAAGAGTCTCAAAAGACTCCTCAAATGAACTAGGTATATACAATTTCACTTTTTGACCATTAACCTTGAAAGATGAGTGACCATTAGTGACTTCAATAGCTCCAAATGGATAAACCTTGGTCACATCATAAGGGCTTGTCCATCTTGACCTTAACTTGCCTAAAAACAACTTCAATCTCGAATTATACACCAAGACTTTATCACTAACCTTGAATTTTCTATGAATGATATGCTAATCATGCCACCGTTTAACTCATTCCTTATGCAATTTAAAGTTACCATTAGCTTCAAGACAAAACTCATCCAACTCATTCAATTGCAACTGTCTTTCTTCTCCAGCCCTCTTTGAGTCAAAATTTAGAAAATGAATGACATAATAGGCACGATGCTCTAATGCAACTAGCAAATGTCAAGTCTTACCATACGCCAACTTGTAAGTAGAGATTCAAATGTGTGTCTTGTATGCAACTTGATATGCTCACAGTACATCATCCAACTTATGTGACCAATCCTTTCTAGAAGAGCTAACAATCTTTTCCAAAATTCACTTAATCTCTCGATTGGATATTTCTACTAGATCGCTAGTCTGAGGATGATAAAATGTAGCTATCTTATAGGTAACACCATATTTAGATAAGAGGGTCTCAAATTTCTTATTACAGAAGTGTGTTCCCCCATCATTTATAATTGCTCTAGGTGTCCTAGATTGAGTAAAAATTTCTTATTAAGAAAATAAATTACACCTTTTGCATCGTTCAATGGAAGAGCAATTGATTCAACCAATTTACTCACATATAAAATTACTAAGATGTATTGGTTGAAGTATGATGATAAGAATGGTCCCATGAAATCAATACCCCAGACATAAAAAATTTCACACACCAAAATATTGTTTAGTGGCATCTCATCTCTCCTTGAGATATTTCCGATACTTTGGCAATTGTCATAAGATTTAACAAAAGGAAATGCATCTTTGAACAATGTAGGCCAATAGAAACTATACTTTAACAACTTATGAGCAGTTCTAGTAGGACCAAAGTGTCCTCCCATCTCCTTTGAATCGAAATGATTAAGAATTGAAGGCACTTAATCTCTAGGAATGCATCTTCAAATTATTCCATTTGCTCATATCTTGTAAAGAAAACGGTCCAACCAAAGATATTTCTCGACTTCTGAAAAGAACTTCTTCTTTTGTTGGAACGAGAAGTTAGGAGGTATAATATTACCAATCAAGTAATTCACTATATCCACATACTACGGTAAGGTAAGCATGGCTAGTAAGTGTTCTTCAGGAAACTCCTCCTTTATTTCTTGGTTTTCACCTTTGTCCATTACAATCTCATCCAAACAAGATAAGTGATCTGCCACAAAAATTTCTTTACCTATCTTTTCTCTTATTTTGATGTCAAACTCTTGTAAAAGGGGCACTAATCAAATCAATCATGGCTTAGCATCCTACTTATTCATCAGATACTTCAATGCAGAATAGTCTGTAGAGATTATTACCTTTGATATAATCAAATAGGATCGAAACTTATTAATTGCAAACATTACAGCTAACATCTCCTCCTCAATAATAGTGTAATTCTTTTGAGCATCATTTAATGCGTTGTAGCATAGATTGGATGAAAATCTTTGCAGGCCTTTGGCTAAGTTTTGCACCAACTCAAAATCACTCTGATCACACATCAGTTCAAAAGGAAGAGACTAATCAAGTGATACCAAAACAGGTGCACTCGTAAGCTTTTCCTTTAATAATTGAAAAGAATGCATACACTTATCTTCAAAGTTAAAAATTGCGTCATTGGTCAAAATTTTAGTAAGGGGCTTTGCTATCTTGGAAAAATCCTTGATAAATCACCTATAAAAGCCAGCATGTCCAAAAAAACTCTCAATTGCTCAGACTGAATAAGGTGGTGGTAGTCAAGAAATTACTTCTACCTTAGCTAGATCTACTTTGATGCCCTTACTTGAAATCTTATGACCTAAAACTACGCACTCTTACATCATAAAATGACAATTTTCCCAGTTTAAAACCAAGTTAGTTTCTTCACATCTCCTTAATACTTTCTCCAGATTCCCCAAAAAAGCATCGAAAGATGTACCAAATATAGAAAAATCATCCATGAACACTTCAATGTATGTTTCAATCATATATGAAAAAATTGCTATCATCCAGCGCTAAAAAGTAGTAAAGGAATTACACAAGCCAAAAGGCATGCAATGATATTCACAAGTTCCATAAGGATATGTAAATGTTGTCGTTTCCTAGATACAGTAGATATTTGCAAATATCTACTGTATCCATCTAAAGCACAATGAAAACTATACACAGCTAACCTTTTGATGACTTGATCAATAAAGGGTAAAGGAAAGTGATGCTTTCTTATGACGTCATTCAATTTACAATAATCAATACACCAGTGACTTTCCTTGTGCCAATTAATTCATCTTTCTCATTCTTTGCCATTATAGTTCCTCATTTCTTTAGTACTACTTGAACTAAACTAACCCATGTAGAGTAAAAAATAGGATAAATAATACCAGTATGAAGGAGCTTGACTACATTTTTTTACCACTTCCTTCATATTTGGATTAAGCCTGTGTTGAGGTTGGACCAAAGGTTTACTTATATCTTTAATGAATATTTGATGCATACAGATAGAAGGGCTTCGTCATTTAATATCTTCTAAGGTCCATCCTATAACATTTTGATGTTCTCTCAAAACTGTCAACAATCTCTCCTCTATTGTATCACTTAATGATGATGAACTGATAACTGGCAATTGAGATGGAGGTTGTAAAAATACGTACTTCAAATTCGAGGGGAGAGGATTTAATTCCAGAGTCAGTGGTTCTTCACCAGAGGGTTTTGGAAGATTTTGAATTGGCTTATCTAAAGCCTCAAACCTTCTAGATTTAATCCAACTTAATGTTTCCTTTCCTTTTTCTAACTATTCCACTTCTTCTTTTACTTTGCTTTCCTCGACTTCTCAAAGCAGGAATGGACTAAAACCTTCTACAATGAATCTAAACAAAGATACTCGAATGGATCACTTGGAGTTGTGTGAACATCAATAAAGTTACATGAATCCAGGGTGGAAGGAGGTTTCATTGATAAAAAAACATTAAACTCAATCTCTTCATCTTAAAGTCAGAGAATGAGCTTTCCTCCATGCACATCTATCAATGCCCTTACGGTAACCATGAATAATTTTCCCAATATAATAAGAACTATACTATCCTCTTCCATATCCAAAACCAAGAAATTGATAGGAAAAATGAATTTATCAACTTTTACCAAAACATCCTCAATGATTCCTCTTTGATAGGTAACTGATCTATCTACTAATTGAAATGAGACAGTAGTGGGTTTAGGTTCCTCTAATCCTAACATTTAGAAAATGGATAAGGGCATAAGATTAATACTTGTGCCCAAGATCCATCAAAGTCATTTAAATTTGTAAGCTACCAATTGTATAAAGAATGGTGAAACTACCAGGGTCCTTAAACATTAGGAGCAACCTCTTCAAAAGAATAGTAGAACAATCTTTATTAAGCTTCACTATCTCATATTCTTCCAATCTTCTTTTCTTGGAAAAGATTTCCTTTAGAAACTTTGCATATGAAGGCATTTGAGCAATTGCTTCAGCAAATGGGATATTGTTATGAAGCTTCTTAAACATCTCCAAGAATTTTCCAAGTTTCTTGTCTAAGTGTGTATTTTTCAACCTTTAAGGGTGTGGAATCCTAGGCTTGTATGGTTGCACATTTGGATAAGCAAATAACCTAAGGTGATTTTTTGAACTCGTACACTCATCATCTTTTTCTTGCTTATTTTCTTCTTCTTTAGCTCTGTCTCTTCTATCATGACCTCTTCTGTTCTCTCTTTCTTCACTCTACACCATCACGTGCTTAGCTTTCTCTTTTAACTTCTTCCTTTCATTCTCAACCTCTTTTCCACTCCGTTCCCATGCCTCGTATAGACTTTCATTTTCATACTACTTTAACGAACTAATCTCAATCTTCATTTTTTATATCTTGTTAGGTGGAAAAAATTTAGTAAGGAACAACTTCATTCATTCATCCCATGTAATAGTAGAACCAAATTGAAGTGTTGACAACCAAGTTTTTACCTTGTCCTTGATGGACAAAGGGAAAATCTTAAGTCTAATAGGATCATTAAAGGCCCTATTACTTTTAAAAAGATCATAAATATCAAGAAAAATTTGCAAATTTTCATTGGGATCTTCTATAGCTAAACCTCTAAATTGCGAGGACTTAACCATTGAAATGATACTACGTGGGATTTCAAAGTTATTAGCATTAACCCTGGGCCAGACAATCCTAGATACTATATGGGATTTCAAAGTTATTAACATTAACCCTGGGCCAGAAAATGCTAGCCACAAGTCTACCTCTATTCCCTAAAGCTAAGTCCATCATGGATGGTTCTCTATTTTCTACTTAAGGTCCTACAACTACATATTCCTCAGGCTTTATCTCTACAGGTTTTGATTCATTGTCACTTAAAGTTCCTACTTGTAGAGGATCAGACGTAGTTACATGAGCTTCTTTCTTTTTCTTTCTCAACGTGTGCTCAAGTTTTGGATCGAAATCTATTGGCTTCAACACTTCAAAAATGATTTTTAATTTCTTTTGAAAATTTATAAAAATTACTAAATGTGTAAATTACCTAATGATTAGGTGATTGATGATTTACTTGAGCTTTAAACACATTTAAGGGTTAATTAGAGTTCCTTCACAAAATCAAAACGAAGCTATGGTTAAGACTTTGCTTTTTCTCCATTAAATCTTGTTTAAAGTTTGGTTATACTTGAAATCAATTAAATGGGCTTTAATTTCAAGAAGTTGAGTTCTAGAAATTTAATTTAAAATCTCTAACTCTCACAAAAAATCCAAGTTTGGTCATGCAAGGATTAATTCATGTTGCTTATGATTTTTTTAACAATTTAAGATGATTTCTCAAGCTTAACTTGTCTTAAATTATAATCCTAGATGGCCAGCCCAAAATCAAATCTTTTAAATCTTTCATTAAAAAAAAAACTCAAACCCTATAACATGTATGTAAGATCTATTAAATTATACAAAGATCAATCCTTTGCAATGAATACGATTTAGCCATACATATTAATCAAAACATACAAAATATACAACTTAAGCAACATATCTTAATAGATAAGAATATATGAGCTTAAATATAAAGTTTAGAGGTTATAAAATATCAAAGAAAGAAAATTGGATGTCTTGAACTTCCAAATTGATTTTAAACTCCAACAAAACTTAATTTCATCAAGATCTTGCAGAAAAATCAAAGAACATTCATAGATATGAGCTTAATAGCCTAAACCTTGATTAATCCAAAAAATGGAACACGTGCTTTGTTTTACCAAACCCAGATCGTGGATGGAGTCGCTGGTAAGTGCGCCCAATGGAGCGTGAAAACAATGGGCCTTAGCTATAGAGGCCCAGTAGTTGATGCATGTTACTTCCAAGATCCGTTTACTGTGAGCTTACTGAACTGTTTAATCAATCTTTTAATCTTTTATTATTGACTTTAAATTCTAATTTTTGTATCCCTCTTCAAACCCCATCTCATCAAACAGTAAACTAACCCTTTTGCGCATGCATACATGTAAACAGTAATGTCTCCAAAAGGAGAAGAACCCAACAAATTGCGTTGGGAATTAAATAAGCTCATGATTAACAATTTCCTCAATCTTGTCCCCTTTCAATCTTGCCTGTTGTTTTCACCTCTTTTGACGTCTTTTCAGTACAAAACAAGACAAAAAATCACACAAGACTCGTGGTTGTCATTTCTCGGAGATTTTTCAGAGTTAGCATGCCAAAATTTTTGGACGTTTCCCATTGTCTAGTTTCTATTTGGCGTTGCTTCATCTTTAAATTAAATTCTGTGCACCGATTTTTCTTGAATATTATGTAAATATTTAATATTCCATTTAGATTAGTATAACTAATGTACAATATGTAATTATTTTATTTAACTAATATAATTTTTATACTTTTATTTAATATGTGTTTCTTTTTTTATTTGATTTACAATAGTTCATTACAAAGGTTTTGCATGATATCATATAGACATAAATTGTAATTTTTCTAAATATTAAATAACGATTTTCATATTTTTTAAATTTGTAATTATTACAAAAATTGATTAACTATATAATTATATTTTGTAGAAAATTTGAATATTTAAATATAATGAACTTTAAAATAAATTTATAAATTTTGAATACAATTTTTTAATGTTAAATCTTAACTGATTATAAGTTATAATTAAATGATAATTAAATCAGTTATTTGAATATTCATATTAAATATACATGTTAAGTTCAAATATATTTAACAAATATCAACATAAAATGTTTTTACATATTCAAGAATACGCATGATTGATAAGTTGTGTTATTAATATCTTCTGTAATACCCATCTTGAAAAATCGCATGTAACTAAATTAATCTCAACTATTTTCAGTAATATTTAATAAATAAAAATATAAAATTATCAATGATTAGCTAATAATAAATATGATACGAAAAAAAATATTATACTTGAACATTATACTATCCTATGCATGAACAAAGTTCTATTGTTTTATACTATAGAAACTAACCAGCATCTTTTTTGGACCATTTGTTCAAGGAATAAAGCTAAGAGCTTACAGACAAAGAGTTGAACGCCATCGATCCCACACCTTATAGCTGCCAATTAAAAGATAAAACGCCACGCCACCGACCGACCAAAATGACCAAAATTTCTTGGTGACTAAAGGTATTTATATCAATCCTTTTGCTACTTTAACATTTAGTCAAAATAATTAAAGAAGACAAAATCAAAAAGTAAAATTTTGAAGGACACATCGAACATTCTAGCCAAAGAAAAGGACACCCTTCATGGCCCCGGCCCCCTTGAGTAGTAGGAACTTCGGTTGCTTGCTTGCTTCCTTCCTTCCTTCCTTCGTTCTATAGTCCTAATGCTTAAATGCTTAATAGCATTAGTGCTTGAATACCCTTTAATTTTTGTCTCTTATTTGGATGGATTATCCTCAAGTTCGAAACGATAAAGAGGCCCACCATTGGAGAATTCTGGGTAGACTTTGCAACCAAAAGTGTAGCCTTGGTTGGTGTCATCATTAGTTTCTTTTGGTGGACTGCCCATTCCCACCCATAGAAAGAACCGAAAATGGCACCAAACCACTCCCAATTCAAGTCATAGTTATAATACGTTTTCATTTCATTTACATGACAACCATGTATCTAATTCATAACATCCCGGCAGTTCAAAGTTTTAAGGTACGAGATTTGATGAAAGATTTCAAAAATTTTTAGAATATTTTTTATACATTTAGAGTTAAGTGAAAGACTCTAAATCTATCATTTATGCCTTGATTGGTAAGTGATATATGAGAGTAGGTGATAGAATATTTTAAAAATTCTTTATACCTGTTAGATCAAATAAGTTCTAGTCATTCGACACGTAGGATTATAAATAGGTTAAGGGTTCATTTGTAACATATTCCTCTCATTTGTAAACTCTACCAATCGTATAACTCTCTTTGAATGCCGAACCTTATTATCTACGTAAAATCCCATTTTACCATTTGTTGATTCAGCATCATGGGGTGGAATTCCGATCAGCCTGTGAAGTTCCATGTTGTCTTTTAATCATCTTACTCGGGTCTTTTTCAGACAATTTTTTCTTTTACTTCAACGACAAAATCATTTTTTGTCTGAAATATGGACCGCACCCAAATACCATGCAAAATATCATTGAAAAAAAAAACACAACCAAAACTTGGGAGTTAGATCAATTAGTTGCAGCGAAATTTAAGGCTTTAATATTTGGCATAACTTCTCATTAGAGAATCTCTTATAGAAATTGTCGTTGAACTAAAACTTATAAAGAATATTACTAATTAAACCACACCCCTTCTTCCACGGTTTGATCCTCCAAAGCAACCCCTACCCCATTAATAAATTATGTTCAGAGAAAAGTGCAGCTTTCAGATACCTAGCCGTGTCCTGAGCAAACAATAACCAGAGCCTCCTGGTCCCGGAAATACCAACCTTTGCCACCATTAATGGCTTGACAGACTATGATGATGCATATTCTGCTTGTTTGTCGATCATGTTATATTATACGTGGCAAATAGCATATTGTTGCTATGCATCAGCTGCTTTTACTTGGAGACCATGATTGTGTCATCAGAGAATTTCTGTAAAGATGTTATATGTAATTATATTTATTGAATTGTTACTTTTTCATAGGTAACGGCAATGAAGAATGTGAATCGGAAAATTTTTTTTTCTTAAACGAAAAGGAAACGTGAACTCTATATACCTTATGTTAGATATGTGAGTCTAGGGTAATTGTATGAACTTAAAATGAAGAATTAGGAAAGAGTTTTTAATTATAAGTTGTTTTTTATAGAAATTTTTTCTAAGGTAAAAGGAGAATTTTTCTTTCGCTTAATCTTTTAGAAATACTGTGTCTATTACTAAATTTTTTTTAACGTATTAAATTATTCTAATACAAATAAGTTTGTAAAAGTTGTGACAGAAAGTATAATTAATGTAACCTAATTTTAATAATAAATTCTTTTCAAAATAATTGAACAACAATGAGTATAAATTTTTTGCATATTTTAATACCACAAAATATTTTTAAAAAACAATTTAAACTATAATGATACTTTTAAATAAAACAAAATTATAAAGAAGATGTGGAGGCTTTATTTTTTTTCAGGTTTCTCCTTGCTAGAGTTTTTTCAAGTACTACTATGGCTATTCTATTTCTACTTCCCTCTGCATGAGCATACTTCTCTAGTAGTAGGTGTGTAGTTTGGACTTTGTACGCATTTAAATTTGCAATCAATTGCTGTAAGGTTGGCCACCTGAGGAATATTATTTGGGAATCAGTAATCAAGAAACCTTGTTCAGAAAGTGCCAGCCTTGGCAAGTTTTAAATTCAAACAAAAGTATACAAGGAACATTTAGAGAATAATCATTGTTTGTTCCAAGAAACATCGTTGATGATCATAAGAGACACACAGAATCAAAACTACACCAACCTTTTACTTTACAACCTTTTACATTAAACAACTTGCAAAGATCATCGTCTCTGATCATAAACTGAGACTTCACATTTACATTACACACCAGACATGATTATTGAAATCAACAGGGAAGTGTATGAAATTAACTCAAAGTAGAAAAACAAGGAGATGGTAATGGAGATGATGATGATGATGATGGTGATGCAGAAGGCCAAAGCTGAGCACTCTTAACCTTGGACACACTTGCCAGCACGCCCAAAGGGGTCACGTTCCCTATTACTGTAACTTTCTTGGTCGCCAAGTCTATACTGAATGATGTCACTCCTGCACAAAGTTTTCAACACTATCATCATCACCTTAAACTACATTAGTATGCTACTAATTATGTTCCTTAATTAGAGAAACTAATTGATGTGAAGTATTGGCCCCATGAACTGTAGCTAATTTCTTGTTTTCGGGTCAAGGCTAGGCTTCTTACCACACAGAGACGACATTAACGAAAAGGAAACTTAAGGATTCTATGCAGTTCAACTGGAAACTTACCTTCCATTTTGGAAATATGTTTTCTTACTTTTCCTTCACATCCTTTGCAGTGGATTGACACCCTCAAAACTACAACCTGCAAAATTTTGGATCATAATAAAAAATCATCTCACTTTCTTGGAGTATTTCCGTCTTTCAGTGGTGTCTCATCCCTTTAATTCTCTCTTCTCCTCATCTGAGTTAATAGTTAATACCCCAGATGAATGAGATTTGAAAGAAACTAACCTGATGACGAGAGCGAGCCGAGGAAGATGATCTCAGTACAGGAGAGTCGTCTGAGCTCACATGATTGGACTTCGCCGCTGCTTTAGCTGGAATTAGTGCAGAGACGTGACCAGACCCAGAACTCCAGTCACGAGAGCGAGCTAATGAGGAGGATCTCCAAGAAGGAGACCCGCAATAACTTGAGCCACTACGCTTAGGTATTGCATGACTAGGAACCAACGCAGAGACTTTATCAGACTCGGAAACCCAATCTATATAGGGGCTATCATGACCACTTAGCAGATATCTAGAGGAACTCGAAGGATTATACACATCACTTATATCAGCAGAGCTTTTTCTACGTAACTCATTTTGCTTAGCAGGGTTATTGCCGTCTCTACTACCTGCAGATTGTTTCCCATGTGAGTAGTCATTCTGCTTAGCAGAAGAACTCCTCCTGAATTTTTCAAAAAAGAGCCTCGGATCAATAGGCAATTCATCGGAATAACAAGGAGCATAAGGTCTTGAGCTATGCCGGTCGATAGGTCTAGTGGCCCGGCGGACCATGGACCTCTGGTCCAGGCTTGAGCATACCGCTGTGGAAGCTGGTGAAGCACAGAAAATATCCATTCCTTTCATCTTGGATTGTTAGAGATGGTAAGAGAAGGGAGTAACTTGCAAGCAATGGCTTAGAGAATAAATATATTGTTGTATAGTTGTGAGTCAATCTTCCTAATGAGGCCGACTAAATTTGAGATAGTGGAGGGTGCTAAAAGATAAAGAGAAAAAGGACATAAAGAAGGAAGTTTCGGTCCCGCCCGAAGAAATGGATAATTATAGCTTGGAAGGTAAGTGATTAATCTGGACTATGAACCTTTAAGATTGATAGTTACTGAGGATTATTTAGTCCATGAAAGTCTTCGAAGTGGGGTTAACCCACAATGTACGAAATGATTACTACCACTAATTGTAGCGAGGACCAAGATTGGTAGAAAGTTAACCGTCCACTTCTATTATTAACACATCATTGTCTTGACTTAACATTCATAGCCAGGCAAGTATGGCTATATATGTCACTAGGAAAGCTTGGAATTCAGAACCCCATCATGTACTATAGCTTCTATCATTATAAATCATATTGAAGAGAAAATAAGTCTTACCAAATGATATAAAATTTGCCCAAAACCTGAAATCAATCATATATCTCTTATATATTATTTTGAAGTAATTTAAGGGATATTTAGTTGGGTTATAAGTTGTAATCTTTGTATTTTTATATTGATTTTTATTTTTTTTTCAATTTCTATAAGGTATTAGTTTTTTTTCGATTTATGTATTTAAAAAATAGGAAACTAAAATCAAAAATTAAAACCCAATTAAACGAGGTCTTAGTTAAGTTATGAGTTGTAATTTTTATGTTATAATTTGTGTTTTTGTATTAGTTTTTTGTGTTTTTTGGATTTTTATGTTGTATTAATGTATTTTTTTCAATTTCTGTGTTTAGAAAAAAAAATCAAAACTAAAAACCAAAATTCAAGGCCTTGTTTGTTTCTACTTCTTTTTTCGATTTTTGTTTCTTGTTTTTTAAAATACATAAACTAATAAAAATAGTATAGAAATCGAAAAGGATAACATACTAATACAGTACAGAAACTAATAAAAATAACACAGAAATCAATACACACGCATAAAATTAAAAATTAAAAATTAAAAATTAAAATAAGAAGTAATACCTAACGTACTCTAACTAAATAAGGCCTAAGTATATAAAGATATAAGGGTTATTCTATAGGATACTGGTGATGAAAGGCCACCAATTACATGACATTTCATGTTTCTAAAACATTATACACAAATTCAACAATTTGAAGTACGATTAAGGTAGAACTCAAATTAGTATTCTTAGGTGCAAGGTGGAGCTATTCAATCAAGCATCGTTTTCTTTTTAGCATGGCATATTATGCGGTGTGGATTGATCTTACTATTAAATTTTCTAAGTAGCGTAGGGTGCACAATCACACAATTTAAGGTCCTAACATTATGTAACATTAGATTTCTTCACACTTTATTGGGCATAGAATGTGACAAATAAAATAATTAAAGAAAGAGAGAAGAAAGAGTTAATAGGTTTAGGGGAAAGCTTGTGAGGAAATCAGGTATCTTGTAACCCAAATCCAGGGATCATAAATAGATGAGACAAGGCAATGGTCAAGTGGTCTTAGAGTTGGATCACTCTTTAATGACGAATGAATTACAAACAATGAACTATACGACAAAGGAAGTGTGATCTAAGAACGGCGCATAAGCAAATCCTGCGCAGCTTAATTAATTCAAATACTTTAAAGTGTATGGATTCAATAATTCAATAATTTTCCTTCACATTAGATTTTGAGGTAATTATTTCTAGTTTTTTAAATCAATTGGTTTGATCTAATAAAGCAATTGAACTAGTACATATATATATATATATATATATATCTGGAATTTATTGATGGTAACCTCAGAAAAATTTATTGATAGTACTCTCTGAAAAATTTAATGATAATTAAATCGTTTAAATTATTAAACCTGGAAAATGGTTAACAGGTTAAATGTTCATGTGTGATCAATTTATCCAAAGTTTGATCATCATTCATCAACGAAATTGTGATTAACACACTTCTTAAATATGTTTTATCAGTGTTAGATGTTGACTAACTAAATTTTTTTTACTATGGTCGGCAATTCTTAGCCAAATATGGGTCCCGGCTCCCATCTAATTTGGTTGAAAAGACACTTACAATAAGTGAAAATAAAATTAAAAAAACAGCTTCTTAATACTTGTGTTTTTAATAATTGATTTGGTTCTTGATATTATTAATATTTTAAATAAATTATTATTTATATCCATATGAAATAGTTAAACTTAAATGATGTATTAAATAAAAATATTTAAAATATCATGATAGTAATCTAAAAATGATATAACTTCATTTAAAGTCTCAAACTAAAGTGTAGAACTCTCCATCAATTAATTAGTATAAAACACACACACACACACATATATATATATATAACTAAAATGATGTTATTTTTACGTTATTAAAAAAAGTTCAGATAATATTTTTATATGTATTATACCATTTAAATATAATCTTATTTATGTTTTGTGTAGTATAACTAAAAACTATTTAGATAAAGAATAATTATTTAACACAATTAATAAAACTTTTGAAAGCATTAATAGATAAATTAATTTTTCAAAGGATAAGACTACATAACTGGCCTGCCATGATTGATATAGCCACCGACTATATATATATATATATATTAATTTTATTATAATATTTTTTATTTTTTATTTTTATTTGAACTGACTACGACCGACCATAAAATGTTAACCGTATAATTAGTTTATTTTTTAAATAAAATTAAACAATATATTAAATTCTCAATATTTTTTTTGTATTAAGTTATAAACTAAATGACAAATTTATACGTTTTATCTACATTAATAACGAATTATATAACTCTAGAAAATTAATCACTAAGATAAAATACAAAGAAATTAACTCCATATCAAAAATATATGAA
>JAOXYD010000008.1:4059760-4075376 GCA_028565735.1 Pinacopodium congolense
GGTAATGTGACTTTAGAATGAGTTTTATGATTGATTTTGTGACATGAATTGGTTTTTGAATTGTCAAGTGTGTCTTATATGAGTATATGACATGTTATTACTCGATGAAATGAGTTAAATGATAATGAGTTGCTAACTTTTAAATTTTGGAAAATATGATCCATGTTATAATAGCCTTGGTATATGTTGAATTGTAGGGAAAATTGTATGTCAAGAATTACGTGTAGTGCATGAAATGCATGGATAATTTATGTGAAACATATAATGCTCTAAGGTGGGATTTCTGTTATGCATGTAATTGCGATAGTTTTGCATGATTTTCAGTTAGACCATGTATGAATATGCATATATGCATACATTTACATGATAATCATTGTTGTTTACGGTTTTGACTAAATATGCGAGTTGCTTCCATAAAACCAATATCAAATGATCAGACGAATTATTGATTCAATGATAAAGTGATGCTAATACATATGGTTTTGGTGGGCGAATCAAATGGATTATGCCTTACTTGTGACTAATGTGTATATGTGTGTTTTTAACCTTTTTTCAACTGTGACTAATGTGTATATGTGTGTTTTTAACCTTTTTTCAACTTATAAACTCAAGATTTTTTGAAATTGGTTTTTACTACTGCTTCGTCTAGTTATGGGTAATTAGGCATGTCTATAGGGGTCTAGCAATTGCTACACTATGACAGTCTCTGACTAACCTCATGTGTTATAGTTTCTATCTGTTCTGATTTGTAAAGATAAAGGCTTGATGGACATAATGTGCCAAGCATGACTTAAGCCTTTATTGTTACAGACTTTGTCTGTTTGGCGACATTGATGTGTCTAAAGACTATATCTAATGTCTATGGTTAACCTTTTTATACCCGTGTCTATTTCTTATTTAAAGACGAACAGTTTAACTTGTTATATATGTTATGTGAATTGATTTTCTGAAATTGAAATCATTGAGTTTTGATTAAAAAGGAATGTCATATGCCTAACTTAAGGCTGTTTTGATATTGAAAATTGACTGTGTTGTCATGTTGAGGTATCACCTTCAATTATACATATTTGTACAAGAGATTGATTTCTAATTATACTTTATGCATGAAGTGAGTTGTTGAATTGATGATTATATTTGTTATATGCATGAGTTGCATAAAGTGGTAAATGACTGAAATTTCTGAATATATCATGACTGCATCCTACAATCTATGTAATTGTATTATCTTGTTTTTCCCCACTAAATGAAATGCTTAGCATGGTGCTTTAGCCTTGTGTAGATGCAGACAGGAAAGTACGAGGATGTGGGACTGTCGATACTGCAAAGGCCAAGAGTCATGTGTCTTTTGAATTTTTGAATTTTGGTTTGTCTGTAGAATTTAAGATTATTGTGGTTTTTTTTTTGTACTCTCATTTTGTACCTATAGTTTGATTGCATATGGCTCTATAAATGACTTTTTAAAGTTGGATTAGGTCTTTGGTATATTTTGGGTTGTAGATTAATGTGATTGCATGTTTACCAAATTACCTATTTAATTCTGCTTTGATTGCTTACAAAGTTGCATGTGAACATCCATATATCCTTTCAGGGAGTATAAGGGTGTTACAGGGGAATTTGATAAGAATAAAGTTTGTTAAGTTTTTATATATTACTTAATTTGAATTTATTATTATTTTTATATAAAAATACTTAATTTGTGTTATATCATGTTTAATTAATAGGTTACTTCACTTTGGATGAACTTACTCTTTTAAAATGTTTTTACAGGACAAATGGTGTTAAAAGAGTGAAGCTTGCTTTTGTAAATAGCATTGACATTTTGAATCTTTTCATACATCATTAAAGTAGCTTATTGGTACCTTTCTTACTCCTTAAAAATGTAGCACTTGGAGCTTTGGCAAGGCATGAAAAGACAGATGGAATTTCTGTCTAAGTTAGCATCACATTGCCTTGGCTTGGCTTGGAAATGGGAGGGCACGTAAATGGGATAGAAGCCTTTAAAATCTAGACACATGAAATGTATGGGGAGGTAAGATGTCCACTTAAAAATGGAAGCACTTTGAGTGAAAAAAGAGAGTGATATCTTGACTTATAAGCACAGCTTTAAGTGGCATTTAACTTGGATAAAGAGGAGTTCCTTCACCAGCAAAAATGGCAACAGTTACACTTCCCTTGTTGAGCAATACGACAACAGGTTTTTAGTAAAAAAAGTAGCAACATTTTGAGGGTTTTTCTTGGCTTTAAAGACACGATAACCTAAAGGAGCGGGATGGTTGGAAATAGAAATAGAAAGGGGTAACTACTCTCCACTCAACAAGAAGACAGCTGCAAAAACATGAGAGAGGGCTGCAAAAATATAGGAGAGGAGCTACACAGCAAAGTGGCACTAGGGAGATAAGGAGAGAGCTATAGATCACGTTATTAGGGGGAGCTACTCTAAATGGGGAGTGGCGAACAGTAGCAAAAAAAAAAAAAAAACATGATTTGTGGAGCCTTCCTTGGAAAGTGACGACTTAGCTTGGAGTTGGAGTTTGGTGGAGATGCAGCTCGTCCTTGTAGATCTATTTAACATTTAATTTGAATTAATTTACTGTTCATCCACTACCTTTTGCTTGTTGTTTGCTATAGCTTTAGTTTTTTGTGTCTTTTTCCTTACTTTATTTCCATAGTTAGTTGAATTCTTTATGCTATATCTTGCTTTGTTTTCATTTTTTCTTGTTTCTTTTTGTCTTGGTCAAATGTTTGGCTTTAACTCATGTGTTGTTTTGCTTTTTTTATGTAATGACATTTGAGTTTTATGTTATTATTTTTTTATCAAGTGTTAAGCTTTATTTCTTAAGTTTTCATTTATGTTTTATGCCTTTAGTTAATTTATGTTTGGTAATTAGGATTTGTGCTTGTTTTTATTATTTTAATCATCTAATGTTAATGTTTACTCAATGTTTATGTGCTGAAATTTTTATTGAAAGTATTAGTTTTAGTTTAGTTAGATTAGGTTTTAGCTAATTAATTATTGGCTTAAGTAATTTGTTTTTGTATTAGTTTAAGTGTTAAATTGTGTTTCTCCTTTGGTGTTTTTAATTTCTAACTTTAGTTTAATTTAATTAAATATGGTTTATGCTTATTTAATTTGTGTTTTGGTAATTTAAGTATGTGTGGTTACATGTTTTAAAGGTTTGAAAGTATTTTAGGGATAAAGAGTAATCAATTGAATAGGATTGAGTTTGAATTAATTTGAAATTTTAAAGTTAGATTGGTTTGGAACTTTGGATAAATGATATGAATTAGGTATTATCTTTAGGATTGATAATTCTTTAGATAATTTCCTAATTTAAATGCTAGGATTGAGTATGTGATACGTAATTGTCCTTGTCGATTTCTAAAAGTAGCAATAGTTTAGTTGATTTTATTTAGATACTTAACCAACTAGTCTAAGGTTCCATATCTTTATGTTACACTTTCTGAACTTTCGAGTTAGTGGTCTAAGTTAGTCATTCCTTATTACCTAATATGTCTTCACTATTAAATCTAGAAAGTTCATTATAGGTTATAATGAAAAAAGAGGCATTTATAGAGCTTATTAGATTTATCTAATTTAGAGTAACTGAGGGTTAAGAGCTTTTTCAAATCTATAGGTTAACACTATAATTAGAGCACCCTTTATCTAAATTCAAGAATCAATAGTTATTCTAGAATCTCGACAATACCTTTGACCTATTTCATTATTATTGTTATTTGTTTATTGTGTTTTGCTCTTTATTTGTCTTTGTATTATTTTTATTACGTCTTAGTTATGCTAGTTCTTTTTGCATTCAGGAGTTTTTATTTTTGATTTTCTTTATAATACTAGAAATAGCAGTGCATCCTAGCTTTCTGTCGGATCGACCATGACTTGCCCTAACTACATAGTTAGGTTAGTTAGGTAAATTTATTATTTAATAGTTCGTGACGATTTACTAACAAACTAAGACAATTAGATTGTAAGCAAAGTGGAGGCGGAGCTGACAGGCGGAGATGACTTCAGAAGATTACAGAAGCAGCAGCTTTTAGAGGAGAGCAGCAGCGAAGACTCCCTTGGTCGGTGAAGACTCCACTTCAAGCAAAGGCTCCACTAGTAGGTGAAGATTATGCGAGATCTGACAGAGATCACAGGAGCAGTGACGTTTGGAGGAGAACAGCATTGAAGGTTCCACTGTAGGAGAAGACGATTGGAGAGCAACGACATACGAAGGAGAGTAGCGGTGAAGGATCCACTATAAGCGAAGGTGACTGAAAAGCAACGACGACTGGAGAGCAACGATGACTGAAGGATAATAGCGGCAAAGGATCCACTGCAAGTGAAGGCGATTGGAGAGCAGCAACATCTAGAGGAGAGCAACGACAAAGGCTCCACTGTAGGCAAGGGCAATTGACTAGAGAGCAGCAACTGAATGAAGCAATAAGAGAGAGGTAGGAATAAGTAGAAGAAAAAAGGAAGGGGAAAAAAGAGGGTTTTAAGGAAGGGGAGGGTTTTTTGGAGTCAAATAGATTGTAATTAACTGGTTAACCCAGCCAGTTATGTTAAAACCAGCCAATTTTTTAATATAGAGGTTTTAACAAAAAATTGGACTATTACAGTAACTGATTCTAGTTCAACTCAGTTGAATTGACTGGTCCGATTTGATTTTATATAACTGGTTCAATTTTGTAAACATTGATAAAAACATATAAAATCTAATGAAAAAATACAAAAATTAATAAAAATATATAAACGTTAATGAAATCAACCCACATTGATTTCTATATTTAAAAAACAAAAATAAAAAATAGGAACAAGAAACTGAACCAAACGAATAGTGTCACTTAAATTTAATTTGTTATTTAATTTTAAATAAAATGACTAATTAAGAATATATAGCACTATTTAAATGAATTTTATCACGTAATTTTAAATGATTAATTTTTCAAATAATTAAATAATTAATTTGTCAAATAATTAATTTAAAATATAAATGTTAGTCTTAAACGGAACCTACGAAGGGGGATGAATTAGGTTCTTAAAATTTTCTACATTGAATGCCCAAGTTACCTAAAGTTTTTTAAAACTTTGCGAAAACTAATTATGGAAAATAGACAACAATGTACTTGGTTTAATAAGAAAATTTTAATATACGTAATCTCACAAAAGAATCACTTGTACATTAAATAATAATAGAAACACAAAATTTGGATAATAATAACTACAATAAATCAAATCAAATCAAATACAACTAAAAATTGCGTAAAAGTAAAGACTTTGATGAAAAGGGACACTGCCAATTTATGCTAATTTGGAACTATCCATTTGCTTCTATGTCTAATCCCTAACAACCATTTGTTAATATTTTTTGTATTGTCAATCAAAATTACAAGTTAGAAAATACAAACACTTTTTCAATGGCTCAAGGTAAATCTTTCACTCCCTTTTTAATGTTTAGGAATAACCTTTTTCTCAACAAAACTATCTCTCACAAAATATATTGTATTTAGAGGCTCACAAAACTCAAATGAACGCAAAAAAATTATGCACAAAAGCCACTTAAAAATAACTTAAAGAACACTCTTAAAAAAACTTTCACAATGCTCAAAACACTTGATTAATCACTTTGTGAACTCTTGGATGATGAAAAATAATGTAAAACAGTCTATTTATAACCCTAAGATATCAAACTAGTGTTTGTTATCGTTGCACAACATTTTAACGCATTAAATATTTGTTACCATTGAAGCATGATTTTCGCCTTTTAACTGAAGTTTCTAGGAATATCAACCGTGCCGTTGATATATTGCCATTGTAGTTCCTTCAACATGGGTCTATAACGGTTTCATTGAAAAACCCCAGCACCTGTCGTTGATAGGTACAAAGAACAACGATACCCCTATATGGCATTATTAATTAGTCAAGTACCATTATTAAACTCCATAAAACTCATAACAAATTTTCCAAAATACTTCCAAATAATCCTAAGTTAATTCCAACAAGTTAAACACTTTACTAACTCATACGCACATCCAAAATACTTCTAAAAATATTTTTTAACTCGTCAAGAATATTATTTAAAACATTTCATACAAAATTCCTCTTGATTATGTAATCTATATGCATAATTTAAATTGTAAATGTGTTATGTATAAATGAGCCTTATCAAAAGACCCAACCAAAGTACAATTTACAATAAAAATTACAAATGATAACCTATATAGGTTATATAATGGCTCTTCTAAAAACTTAAGCCTTGATCAATCTACTTCTTAAATTCCAATTTTGCTCCAAAACTCCTTAAACATCTTCGTTACCACTTCAATTTAACACTTATCTTTCAAAACTTTAAACACATGAAACATTTGTATATTTGGTGGTTTATCAGCATCAAAATAAGGTAAACTTCCCTTCTTTCATCAATGTAATTTATTAATTATTATTTTTATTAAAAATTTTATCAAATGGCTATTTAGTAAGTTCAGAAAGTCTACGAGAATATCAATGCCAAATCCAAGATATTTCTCCGTGCATTAACAGTTCACGTGTCCATATTATTGGCCAAGTGATTTATTGCTATATATCCATATTATTGACCAAGTGTTATGTTGTATATAACGCAACTAGACTTAAAGAGTTGGAAGAAGAGGAACCAATCAACATGTCAATATGCTTGTTAAATAGCTCTAGCCAGTAGTCTATCTATTATTTATTTTTGATCATGTTACCAGTTTGTTTGTTACTCTTTTTTTTTTGTTATTCTTTTTCAAATAGCTATTATAATCTTAATTCTCAGTGATATATTATAAGGATTAGGATGCGATGCTGTGTTTTTTCTTTTATTAAACTCTTTTAATAAATAAACAGAGGCAAGAAAAAATAAAATAATGTCCACATTGTTCTCACCTTAATTAGAACTCATTTCATTATTATTTCTAAGCCTTAATTATGACATATCATTAGTTTTAGAGCTTGATAAAACGTCTACTAATTAAGAATGAATTAAGATTTAAAACATGATTAAGTGGATTACAAGATAGCTTTTCTCACTTGGAACTTTGCACGTTTAATAAGTTATAACATTTGGAGGATGCTAGATGTTAAAAGTCTTACTTTCAAAGCAAGATACACCCTCCATGAGCACTAATGATCGTCCTAAGAATTCTTCCAACGGCAAATTTTATGATACAAGAAAGGAACATTAAGGTAGTGATGATGGCCATGTATTTTTCTCAAAACGAACAAACCTTGAGTTTTCTAGGTACTCTAAAGATGATTCCACTGGATTAATGGACCGGTTCTTTTAATAGCAAGGAACTTATTAAACTTGGAAATTGTCCTTAGCTTCCTTCCATTTAGAGGGCTAAGTGAATCAATGGTGGCAAAGGTTATGTTGGCTATACAAATAAGAAGGTAAAGTCATAATATGAGAATTATTTGTTAAGTAATTATGGGCTATATTCAGTCCCACTGACTATGAGGACTTCAATAAACTTCTGTAAAAAATAAGACAACTCAGATCCTTATGAGATTACTAAAAAGAATTTGAGCCATTAGGGAATCGGGTGCAAGGTTGGACATAAAAGGTATTGGTCGAAACATTTATAGGAGGACTCAAAGTAGAGATAACATATGGAATTTGAATGTTCAAGTAGAAATCCTTGAAGTAAGCAATAAGCCTTATGAGAATAAGGGATGATAAACTAAGCCATCAGTGGAAATTCACCAGACCAGTAGCTCAGATAATAGTTGACTCTTGCTCATTATCACCAGTCAAAAGTGATTAACTTAGGAAAAATGCATAAAATAAGGACACATGTACTTTATTTTAATTGTGATGAAAACTTTGAACTTGTTCATAAATGTAGAGGTCCTCAACTCCTTTTGTTATAAAGAGGAGAAAATAAATCAAATAAAGAAACAAACCTAGAACAACTTAAAATATCTCTCCATACTCTCTCAAGTTGGTTAACAAATTAGACTATGCATTTGATGGCAAAATTTGGAAACCATGAAATGGTTGTACTCATTGATAATGGGTCTACTCACAATTTCATCAGTAAAAAGGTGACCAATGTATTATAGTTACCAATCATTCCTACAAAAGGTTTCAATGTCAAGGTGGCTAATAGAGAACCATTAACATGCAGTTGAGATTTGAGAATGTCCACATTTTAATATAGGTTATTCCATTTATCATTACCCTTTTATGCTTTTATCACTGGGTAGATCGAATTTGGTGCTAGATATTTATTGGTTTGAGCAATTGGGCACTATAATTTGCAATTATAGATAATTAATCATAAAGTTCACGTAGGCCAATCAAATTCGTAAATTGCAAGGAATTGATAACTAAGTTATTAGGCCTACTTCTATAAAGTCCCTTTCCAAACATTAAACATACAAGTATTGTGTTTGTACTGTGTCTTCATTTATAGATGATGCATCATCAATATCAATTAATCCTAAAAATATAATAATTATTGCAAAAATTTGAAGATTTATTTTGAGAGCCTAATTACCACTTTTTAGAAGTAATTGATCATCACTTTAATTTGAAAGAGGGGACTGAACCAATCAATGTAAGACCCTAAATATATTTCTATTTTTAAAAAGCTATAATTGAAAAACAAGTTCGTGAAACATTAAAATTAGGGCTTATATGACCTAGTATTAGTCCTTTTTCATCTCCTATTTTGTTAGTTAAAGAAGAAGAAGAAGAAGAAAAGACGCGATGATTTTACATTGATTATAAAGCAATTAATAAAGTAATCATTAAAGATCGGTTCTCTATTCCCACTGTTGATGATATGCTTAATGATCTCCGTAGAGCTTCCTATTTCACCGAACTTGATTTACTTGCCAGTTTTCATCAAGTATGAATTCACCCCCATATATTTACAAAATTGGATTTCATACTCATAATGGTTACTACAAATATTTAGTCATGCCCTTTGGTCTTTATAATACTCCATCTATATTTCAAACAATCATAAATACAATATTCAGACCTTATCTTTGAAATTTTGTGATGGTATTTTTTGTCGACATTTTAATATATAGCCCTAATTGGACCATGCATCATGAACATGTTTCTAAAGCTTTTTAAATATTAATACATCACCAATTTTTTTATTAAATTAAGCATATGTGTATTTGGCCAACAAGAGTTGGAATATTTAAGACACATTGTTACTTCATAAGGAGTTCAAGTCGATCAAAGTAAAATAAAAGCTACGATAAATTGGCCTAAGCCTACTAATATCTTTGAAATACGTGGATTCTTAAGCCTTATAGGTTATCAATGAAAGTTCATTCATGACTACAGTATTATAGCTTAACATCTCATCAATCTCTTAAAAAATGGGCAATTTGGGTGGAAAAATGAGGCAGAACATGGTTTTTAGAATCTTAAGCACACCATGCTATAACTCTTACTTTTGCAATGCCAAATTTTAATGAGCCCTTTACCACTGAGGCTAATGCCTCAAGGGATGGCATAAAAGCAGCCCTTACTTAGTAGGGGAAATCGGATGCTTTAATGAGTAAAGCATTAGTCTTTAAGAAATGTACTTGGTTTATTTATGTAAAAGAGATGCTGGCAATTGTCTAAACCATTTTGATTTAGAGACCATACTTATTAGGCTAGAAGTTCTATATGAAAACTAACCATCGAATTCTCAATTACTTGCTAGAATAATGTATATCAACACTAGAGCAACAAGATTGGGTCTCTATGTTACTAAGTTATGATTATGAAATCGTATAAAAGTTGAGGAAGGAAAACACTACAACTAATACCTTATCACGAGTAGTTATTAGTCTTTTGTTTCATCACTATTCCTCAAGCTCACATATGATATTCCATTAGAAATAAAGCTCAAAATCATTCCTATATAAAGCACGTTCGTAAGCATGCACAAGAAAATCTAGTTAGTCCTTATTTATGGTGCCTTCGATTATTACAAGAGTTTCATGATTCTACTTTCGAAGGGCATTCAGGTGTACTCAAGGTGTATGAAAAATTGGCTCAACAATTTTATTGACCTTTAATTTTTAAAACAATGAAAGAATAATAAGTTGCCATTTGACAAGTACGTCAATAGTTTAAAGCTGACACCTTGTCACAAATAGGTCTACTACAACCAATGCTAATCCCTTGTCGAGTCTAGGATGATATTACCATGGACTTCATCAAAACATTAAGCAAGCTATTCTAATTGTCGTTGATTGATTAAGTAAATCAACACATTTCTTAGCTTTGTCCCATCCTTATATTGTAAGGGTTGTAGCAGAGAAATTTGTTGAAGGAGTGGTTAAATTACATGGTATGCCTCGATCTATCATTAGTGATCAAAACCTCACATTCCTTATCAATTTTTGGAGAGACTTCTTCAAATTATCAGCATGCCACTCTCAAATGAAAGATCAATTAGAAATAGAGAATAGTTATGTGGAGCAATATCTTCAGAGCTTTGTTCATTCTCAACCACGTAAATGGCATTCTTTTCTACCTTGGGTTGAATTTTGGTATAACACTAGTTATCATTCCCGTACAGACATGTCTCCTTTCCAAGCTCTTTATACTATATCAACACCATCAATCCCACATTATCACATAGGCACTTGTCCTGTTCATAAAGTAGATCAAAACTTGGTTACTTGAGATGCTTTGATGAAAAAATTCAAGAATAATTTGCATGATACTAACAATCAAATAAAGCAAGGAATTAATTTAAAGAGAAGGGATGTCGAATTTTAAGTAGGAGATATGTTATTTTTTATGCTCCATCCTTATTGCCATCATTCAATATTTAATCGTGCCTACCAAAAGCTTGTTAGTCGAATTTATGGTCCGTATAAGGTGGAAGAAAGGATTGGCAAGATCGCTTGTAAGCTCAAACTTCCAATTGAGTCTCAAATACAATGAATCTTCCATGTGTCAATGCTCAAGAAATATGTAGGGTGAAAATTGTGCTTCTAGCCCTGAATGGACACTAACTTTTAAAGATGGTGATTTCATTTTGGAACCAAAGTCAATCTTAGACCCACGTTAGGTAAAAAGAGGCTAAAATTATGTGAAAGAAAGTTTGGTCAAGTTAAAGAGACTTTCAAACAAAGATGCAACATGGGAAAATTCTCAGGAATTGTAAGAAAGATTTATGAACCTCAAGGGCAAGGTTCTATTAGAAGGAAGGGTAATGCTAAGTTCATAAAGTCTACGAGAATGTTAAGGCCAAATCTATGATGTTTCTTTATGCATTAGCAATGCACGGGTCCACGTTTTTAGCCAAGTGATTTGTTGTTACATGTCTATATTATTGACCAAATGTTTTATTGCATGCAATGCAATTAGACTTAAAGAGTTGAAAGAAAAGGAACTAGTCAACATGTCAACATGCTTACTGTTGAATATGTCTAGCCATTCGTTTAGTTGTTATTTATTTTTCATCATGTTATTATAATTTTCAGGGTTAAAATCATCAATCATCTTTGTAGTTTGATAAACTATCAATTAGGTTCATATAATTTCAAAACTATGAAATAAGTCCATAAAATTTCAAATTATTTTCATCCATTAGTCCTCCGTTAATTTTATCCTACGTGGACTAAGAGTATGTCTATGTGACATTGGATTAATTGGTGAAACTAATTTGAAACTTTAGGAACATATTTAATAATTTACCAAACTATAAAGACCTAATTGATAATTTATTAAATTATAAGGACCTAAATGATTTTAAATCCAACTATTAAATTATTTTGACAATTAAAATAGAATTTTAATAATTAAAAAAATATGTATTATAAATATTATGTCATTTTAATAAAGTATATGATTTTTAATTAAAAATAAAAATCAAATAAATTATAAAAATAAAATATATTTTAATATTTATGTTGTTGCATATAAATAAGAGTAATGAAAAAATATTTATTGTGCAAATAATACAATAATAATTGCTTTAAGTTAATAGATTTTTTACATTGATAATAGTTTGATTTAGATATTCAATTTTAGTTGAATCTTAAAAAATTAGATTGAAACTTATTTGAAAATTAAAATTAATTGTATTTAAATGTGATTTAATTATTAATTTTATATAAAAATTAATTCGATTAGCTTTAAATTTTTTAATTTAATTCAAAATAAAATTAATATCTTAAATTAAATTAAAATTTCTCTTTTTTCCAATGTTTTAAATACCGTACTAGTACTGGTACCATATTTAGTTTTAAAATAGTACTGTAACGGGATCGGTCAATATTGATATCATTTCAGATAATTTTTTAAAATTATAAATTAGTCTTTTAATTTTATACAATTTATAATTAGTCTCTAAATATATTATGTTATATAATTTTTAACCTAACTTTAAGTCTGTCTAAAAAATTAATAATAGTATAAAATTAATATAATAAGAAATTTATTAATTATTTTAAAATATTTAATAAATTAGTTGTAACCAATAATAAAATGTGATTACCTAAATTATTAAAACAAGATTGCCTTAACTTAAAAAAAGCATAGTCATTAAATAAATTTAATTTTAAGTCTTATTGCATGTCATGTAATGATAGAGTCAACAAGAAAAGTTAATATTTTTTTAAAAAAAAGGAAAAATCAATAAAATCATGAGATGTTTAAACAAAAATTGTGAATGCCTAACTAACCATGTATCTAACCCACCAAAAAAACAAAACGAAGCAAAAAGAGGGATTCACTTTGTATTCTTCGTGATTTTGATTTCACTTGGACGCCTTTACATGTTTTCGGCAGCCTTATACTCCATAACCTTTTGCAATCGACTCTATCGTATTCTTGGTTATACTATCTCTATTTCTTTCTATTTTCTTTATTCTCACTTTTACAATGACCATTGTCGGCCCAGAGTGTTCGGGGTGTGGCCACTGTATTGGCTATAAAAACACCCACTTCCACCAACTATGTATATCTAGATGAGAGAGGAGCAACTTAGGCAGGGATGTGATTTAGTGGCGGGGAGTTTTGTGATAAGAAGAGAAACTAATGAAGGGGTGGGGTGGGGACACAAAGAAGAAGAAGACGAAGACGACATTAGGTTTGATGCAAAAACGCATAAATGGAGAGGAGGCAACAATTTTTTTTTCCGGGACCTAAATTCCATCATTTACAGGCGATTACCAATTGGTATCGCTGATATAGGTCGGTACTTATTACTAATACGAAACTTTTGAGTATCGTATTGTTTTTTGATTGGTATAGTACGAAATTTTAAACCTTACTTTTTTCTTATGAAACTTTTTTTTTCTTATATACCTTATAAAATTTCAAATGTAGTTAAAAAGTTTATATAACCAATTTTACAAATGATTCATATTATTTCGAGTAAAAATTTAAATATAAATAAGTTCTAACATATTTTATCTAGATCTAATCAGAAATTAATAAAAAAATCTTTTTAAGTCATATAAAATCATATTTAAACTAAATCATGGTCATTTAAAAAAATTATGATTTTAAAACAATTAGTAATGTGTTATTTATGCGATAAATAAGCTTATCTTACTCTCATATATATTTAATGTCATATATATTGAATTTGTAAAAGATAATTTTTTTTATTTTTTTAAATTTAATTTAAGAAATTTTTATACTTTATTAAAATAATAAAATATTTAGAAAATAAAATTATTTAATTATTAAAATTTTATTTTAATTACCAAAATTATTCATTAGTTGAGTTTAAAATTATTTAGGTCTTTATAATTTAATAAACTATCAATTAGATCCTTATAATTTGATAAACTATCAATTAAATCTTTATAATTTGATAAAATATAAAATAAATCTACAAAATTTTAAATTAATTTCACTCATTAGTCTAATAATATGTGGCATGCCAGTTTCAAAAATGTCACGTAAATATACCATTAGTTCTTGTAAGATAAAATTGTTTTAAAAAATTAAAAATTTAAAAACGTATTTAATAATTTTAAAATTATATAGATCTAATTAATAATTTATCAAACCATATGAACATTAGATGATTTTAATCCTAATTTTTATTACTCTTTTTCAAATAATTGTTTTCGGCCTAGTCTTCGTCAGGGATATATTATAAGAATTAGGATGAGTTGTTACGTTCTTTCTTCTATTTAAACCCTTTCAATAAATAAACGGAAGGAAGCAAAAGTAAAACAATTTCCAAGTTGTTCTCAGAACTCGTTTCATAATAATTTCTAAATTTTGATTGTGACCTATCACCATCAACAATTCCATCGATATTTTAAAAAATAAAAACAAACATTTGTTCAGACCGTCATTTTTGCAACTGTCTCTGCATGAACCTATACACAGTTCACCTAAAGATAAAATATTATTATCATTAAACCCTTTCTTTCCAACGCCAATTACTTTTCAGGTTTGAGAAAGTTTTTGGTTATAATTTTTAAATGTGGATGTTATATTTTTGTATTAAGTTTTGTGTATTTTTATAGATTTTTGTGTTGTCTGTTTTGATTTTTGTGTTGTATTAGAGTATTTTTTTATAGATTTTTATGTTGTCTGTCTTGATTTCTGTGATGTTCTTTATTAATATTTGTGTTTAGAAAATCTGAAAACCAAATCCGAAAATCAAAACCGAACCAAACGGGCCAATAAATCATCTTCTTCTCAGTTGATGGCAACCTGTTGGTCATAATATCGACATCTCACAGACTCAGACCCTTTCCCGTAAGCGATGGACATTTTCAAGGATTTTGCAGTAATAAGCACAAAATTCTCATTTTGTACGAAATTACTATCCAAGCAGTTACATTGTTTCTATCATTAAACTTAGAATTATTAGTTTATTAAGTAGTTTATTAAAAATATGTTATTAATAAATTCTAAGAAATACTTAAAATTTTATTTAATATATAATTTAAAATAATAATTACAAATAAAAATAAAAACAAAAAATATCATATTTAAATAAAAACTATCTTTTAAAGTTTCATCTGATAGCCAAATCTGACTCCAATGTATTTTAATAGTTATATAACACCTATTTTTTTAATTACGTATAAAAAATAAATAAAATAAATGGAATAATATAATCATATTTATTATAATTAATTAATTAATAATAAAATAATATCTTGATAAAAATAAGATTTTAAAATTTTTTGAATAAATTATTAAAATAAAAAAATTTTAAAACGGAATGTAAAAATGTTTTTAATCAATTTAGAATGAAAATTAAAAATAAAAAAAGATGAATGGAATTAAGCACAACATGTTAAATTTCGTATCGATATCGGTCGATACCGGTCACAAACCGATATGAAATTCTTCAATTTCGTACTGGATTCAAATATTGACCGGTACTAAAAAAATTTAATAATTTTTTTTAAAAGAAATCTTTTATATTTTAATTTTATAAAATTTAAATTTAAGTTAAAATTTAGGGTTAATATCATGGGTAGTCCTTGTGGTTTTGCAAACTATCAGTTTAATCCCTATAGTTTGAAAACTATCATTTTAGTCCCTAAACTTTCATTTTTTTTCAATTACCAATCCTTTATCAGATTTTGCTTATGTGGACCAATGAATTTTTGACACGTGTCCATGCCACATCAGCAAAATCTGATAAA
>JAOXYD010000008.1:4075476-4098382 GCA_028565735.1 Pinacopodium congolense
ACTAATACAACATAAAAATTAATAATAACAATACAAAAATCAAGAATAACATATAAAAATTAATACAAATATATAAAAATTATAATTAACAACAATACCAAATATCTTTCTTAATTAAACTATCTTTCTTAATTAAACTGCTTCTAATTAAAAAAAAAACACAGTACATTCCTAGACATCAAAATCATGTTTCCGTCCAATTAATTCTCATTGACTTAACAAAATTGTCAAAATTTTCGATGATGACTTTTGATTTCCGAGAATGAAGTGATTATAAACAGGCTGCGAGGAGACTAAATTTATTGAAGTATTTGACCGAGGAGTTTGAGCTTGGACTTGCATTGTGTAGACGCGTAGTGGCAACGAGAAGGAGGGAGCATTGAATATACGGAAGTTCTAATACATACCATTCCGTTTGGTTTCACTTTCAATTTTAATTTTAATTTTTAAATTTAAAATAATATATTATTAATTTAAAAATTTTAAAAATCACATAAAAATAAAAATAAAAACAAAACTCAAAATTAACAGCAATTATAAAAATCAAGATGCGACAAGAGTTGAGATTGTAATTATAAAAGATGTGATACACTCCCAAAAGTTACAGACAACACAAATCAGTTGGTGGGCGTTGAGCGATGGAAATTGTCTTAAGAGTCTTCACATGTTTCCAACTCATGCACGCTCCCCCTTTCCCTCCCCCACACTCTATAAATTCCTGTGCAGTTCAGACTATCTGATACCCCATATAAGATACAACACACATTTAACTCTGTTATACTCTCACGCAAACCCCATATAATCCTTTGTTTACTTCAATAAAACCTTAAACGTCTATAGCTACACAAAACCTCCCCCACCCCTCACACACTCAGACACAATCAGGACTCTTCCTCTTTCTCTTCCTTGTCTCTCACTCTTAATTTCTACCTATTTCTTTCTCAAATGGATGTCACCCTGCTACTCTATGCTTTCTTCATCCTCTATCCCCTCCTCATTATCTGGAAGTGGGTCGACGGGAAGAGGGATCAAGAATGTTACATTTTGGACTATGAGTGCTACAAGCCAACAGATGATAGGAAGCTTGACACGGAGTTCTGCGGTGATATTATAAAGAGGAATACCAATCTCGGGCTCAACGAGTACAAGTTCCTTTTGAAGGCCATTGTCAGCTCCGGCATTGGAGAGCAAACCTATGCTCCAAGGATCATGTTCGATGGTCGCGAAGAGAACCCCACGTTAGAAGATGGAATTTGGGAGATGGACGAGTTCTTTAAAGATAGCATCGAAAAGTTGCTTGCCAGATCAGGAGTTTCTGCTCAAGAAATCGATGTTCTCATCGTTAATGTCTCCATGCTCTCTGCCGTCCCCTCCTTAGCTTCCAGGATCATTAATCATTACAAAATGCGCGAGGATATTAAGGTTTTTAACCTCACTGGCATGGGGTGTAGTGCGAGTCTTATATCCGTCAACATTGCTCAGAACATTTTGAAGACTTACAAGAATGTTCATGCACTGGTCATCACTTCAGAGTCTTTGAGTCCCAACTGGTATGCAGGCAACGATAGATCAATGATTCTCGCTAATTGTTTGTTCCGCTCAGGCGGGTGTGCAATTCTTTTGACAAACAAAAGGTCCCTAAAGCATCGTTGCATGTTCAAGCTGAAGTGCCTGGTGAGGACTCACCATGGAGCCAGAGAGGAGTCATATGGTTGCTGCCTACAAAGAGAAGACGACCAAGGTCGCCTAGGGTTTCACCTAGGCAAGACTCTCCCAAAAGCCGCAACACGGGCTTTCGTAGACAACCTCAGAGAGGTAGCTCCAAAGATCTTACCAGTAAGAGAGTTACTTAGATTTATGGTCCTAACATTCATCAAAAAGTGGAACCAAAGCTCCACCAAAGGAGGGTCAACGAGTCCTAAACCAGTGATCAACTTCAAAACCGGAGTTGATCACTTCTGTATTCACACTGGTGGGAAAGCAGTGATAGATGGGATCGGATTGAATCTAGACCTCTCGGAGTACGATCTAGAACCGGCGAGAATGACACTGCACAGGTTCGGGAACACATCGGCGAGCAGTTTGTGGTATGTCTTCGCATACATGGAGGCCAAAAAGAGGTTGAAGAAGGGAGACAGGGTTTTGATGATAAGCTTCGGTGCAGGCTTTAAATGCAACAGCTGTTTGTGGGAGGTGGTGAGAGATTTAAACGACGGTAATAATGCATGGAACGACTGCATTAATGAGTACCCACCAGACTCTTTGGCCAACCCATTCATGGAGAAGTATGGGTGGATCAACAATGAAGACCCTAGCACCTTTGTTATTCCTCGTTGAAGAAAACCAACAAAAACAAAAAAACAAAAAAAGCCCGACCCCATACTCATTTCTTACTCAATTTCAAGGTGTGCAAAACTATTTTACCTTTTTATCTTCGACTTCTTCTTTTTTTTTTGGGGATATAAAAATATATCCATTTTTTACTGTATTTCAATTTTTTAAAAATCTCTCTCTTGATTGGAATATTTACTTGCCATAAATATTCCAACCTTTTATTGTTATTATTATTGAATCCCTCAGTGGGTTTCATAGCCAAATAAGTTATGTTGCTTCCAATAGGATAAGAAGAATCTTGTCCTATTGGGAGGAGGCTGTATTTTCCTTCTTCTTCTTGAATTTTTTTTTTTAGTTTTTCACCCTTTTCGATCTCATGTACTTTTTTTTTTTCCACATAATGTTAATGGTCACTTCTCTGCTAATCTGTTTCTACTGTATTTCTTTTTTATGCGTGGCAAAATACAAGTCATTCGGTTTGATACACATTTACATATCTCTTCTCTATGTTGTATTTTGATGTTTGGTATGGTTTATATTTTAGGTTTTAATTTTTTATTTTGTTAAACACAGAAATCGAAAAAGATAATATATTAATACAGTACAAATATATTAAAATTACAATTCATAGCAATACCAAACGATCGTAGTATCTCATATGCATTCATGGGTTTGATGAAATAGGAAAAAAAAAATGTCAAGAAAAAGACTGAAGCTTTCAAGCCCTGTAGGCCCAGCACGTAGAATTAAGGAGGTTTGGTCATTATAGTATGGAAACATGAGTATTAAGACAGCAGTAATTGCATACTCAGTTGGGAAGGTCCCAAATTTGGAGACGAGAGGGGTCTTTTATGATCACTTTCTTTCCATGTTGAATAGATGCATCGATGCCTATATTAGCTTTGTTATTAGGCTTTTAAGTCTCCATTCTCTACACCATTTCAAGAATTCGCATGAAAATGTCATGATAAAAAAGGAGACCCGGCATATAGGGGAAATAAATTGAAGAATAAAGAATTGTTGGACTTATGAAGAAATACGAGCCTAATGTATGAAGAAATTAATAACCAAATGTCAGAGTAGCATGATATGACGTCAACCTAATTCATCAGTAATAAATAAATTGATATCATACCATGAAATCAATTTACTCTAACTTTGATTTTTTTTATTTTCCTTTTTTTTAAATTATAAAAAAAACACTTAATATAGAATAAAAATCAATAAAGAAAATATAATTATCAATACAAAAATACAAGAACCACAATAAAAATTACAACCCACAACCTAACTAAAGATCCCCTTAAACTTGTAAGTTTAGTTTATTTGAACTTTTGGTTGTAGTTATTGTATTTTTGTATTAGATTTTATGTATTTTTAAAATTTTTACATTATTTCTCTCTATTTCTGTATTGTTATAGTATGTGTTTTTTTTTTAATTTATGTAATATTCTTTTTTAATTTTTATGTTTAAAAAAATCAAAAATAAAAATAAAAAAGAGAATCTCACTGTTGTCCACTGTATCTTCTCTTCATATAAATTTATTTTTCTATCATCTGTCTCAAATATCGTTCACACACATGTTATTCAATTTACCCTTCTAGACCAAAAAATATGGATAATGTAATGATATAAGTAGTTCCATCAGTCATTTAAGAAACTCATTAACTTAATTAATGAGTTTAATATGAATAACACGTGTATATGAATTGTGCCACAAATCTTTTTCCAGTGATGGAATTTCCTTGAGAATCTAAAAAATAATATTCTTCTCAACACAGAACCAACGTTATTAAGAGAAACAAAAGAGAAAAAAATATTAGTTCATCTATATCAGAGCAACAACAGAAACAAGTTGTTAGATATAGGGTGCACACATATCAGTTTCTTTATTCCTGTGTCCTCGTTAAAATAGGTTATGACTGCCATATCAACCATATAGATTTTGTCGTGTGTAGTTCAGATCATATAGTTTTAAAATATTTAAAAAAATTTAAAATTTTAAAAATATTTTAAAAATTATAAATCAACTTTTATCCTTGGTAATGTTAAAGCAAATTTTGAATGTTTTTAAACTGTTAAAATTAGACTTAAATATTTGAAAATATTACGATGTAATTTGAATATTAATTAAAATTTTAAGGTTAAAAAGACATTTTTACCCATTGAAATATAACGTACACGAATACGTACACTCGTAGAAAACAGAAACTATAAGGAAAATAAAAAAAGGAAGAACTATTTATTTCATTCACACACATAAAGCATCATGTGCCAACCCCAAATATCTTCAGGACCGGTAATTACACTGAAAAGAGTAAACATCGTGCGTGGTCCAGCACCTCCTTTTGCCAATAAATACATACAGCTTGGCCGCTTACCAGGGCATCTACAATCTTTAGACTTCTTTCTTTAAGCTCTGGTTCTTAGGTAGTGGATCCAAATGTTCTTTACTCATATCTTATTTAGTTTGGGTTTTTATTTTTAGTTTTGATTTTTTATTTTTTAAAATATAAAAATAAAAAAATACTAATGCAACACAAAAATTAAAAAAAATACAAAAATTATAATAAAAATATAAAAATTATAATAAAAAACTATAACATATAACCTAACTAAATATCTTCGAAAACATACAACTGGATACACCTTGGTGCTCTATGAATTGCACCAAGAAACACTTGCATTAATGTCGGACTGTGCCCCTATGCACTGGACAATAAGCTTTAACACATCAAACAGAATTTCTAGTGCTGGCCCCTTGCCAAGGAATTAAATTTCGTACAGTACCGGATGCGTACCGGTCGAAAAACAGTACGAAATGATATAAATTAGTATCGGATTCAAATATCATTCAGTACTGAAATTTTTTTTTAATTTTTTTAAAAAAATTTGTATTTTGGTCTTTTTATGTTTAAAGTTAAGTTAAAAACTATATAATATAAATCATTTTGTAAATTTTATAAAATTTACAAAATTAATTTGTAATTTTAAATAATTATCCGAAATGATACTAATATTAACCGGTATCGGTATAATACTATTTTTGAGACCAATTCAATACCGATACGGTACAACATTTAAAACACTGCCCCTTGCACCTCAAGTCCTGCATTTGCTTACTATTAAACTGTACCGTCAACTCACTCATTCATCTTACTCTTCATAAAGAACAGTAAGATGATGAATTTTTAGCTAATATTAACATTTCCTTATGTAATAAATATATGCAAGTATGCACTCAATTAAAGGTAATTTTTAACTTTTAACATTTGTAATATTCAAAAAAATTCTATCATTTAAAAATGTTTTAGAACGATCTTAACATTTAAAAAAGAATTAAATATTTATAAAATGTTAAAAAACTAACATATATAAATAAAGTGTTAAAAATGTCCAAACTTTAGGAAATGTTTGGGGTCGTTGTTGGTTTTAATTTTTTTTGTATTTGTATTAGTTTTTATGTGTTTTTTAAGTTTTTATTTTGTTTTTTTGAGTTTCTATATTGTATCAATGTATTATTTTTTATTTCTGTATTATTTTTTTCGATTTCTATATTTAGAAAAATAAGAAATCAAAACAAAAAAATGACATGGATATCGAACATGTGATTCTTGAATCAAACCCTAAAACTAGACTAGCAATTCACATAAATTGTTAATTTGCCGTAAATTCATTAGCAAACTTGTGTATCAACAATTGTAAATGGATATAATTAAATTTTCATGAATTTTAAACTCATTGTAAATATTTATAAATATTATAATCTTTTTAAAATTATAAAAGTTTTTTATTTATTTATGAAAACATTAAGACCTATGCCAAATGAATCCACTTGGGTGACTATTAAAATATGGAGTCACATGCTTCTTCCTGTAACAGATGATGAGATGAGTCTTTGGTACAAGTGAAAGAAAGCGATATAAGAATTACAAAGCTGAGTGAACAAATTCACTTCCAAATCCATGCCCATGCTATATACGGATATGGCACGAACTGGGAAAAATGAGAATATAGAAGATGTCATTATCAACACATATCATCTTATCATAGTTGAAATTCGTTAGCAGTAGGCTAGCAGGTGGCGAGGGTTGCTCCAGTATACATGTATACATCCTTCTGAACTGCGAACCCATGAACTGTATACGGCAGGAACCACCACCAACCCTATAAATGTAGTTCTGAGCTATAGCCAAAAGCTATATACGCCAAATCCGGGGGAATGCAAACAGTTGAGTATGGAACTGTGCTTGATTGAAACTACGCTTAACAGAAACAAACACCTGTTTATTCATTAATCCGGATTCTCTGCATAAAATGCACATTACAGAAGCCTGGAACGTTCCTGACATGGAAATTTCTTTGGCTCCTTGCAATTCAATTAAAGCACCGCCATGCATGTTTTCTGTTGAAGAATAAAAGTAGGCATTGAACATGGCATCATGAGGCGAAGGAATGAATTTGTTGGGGAGCAGGACATTTACGGTGACAGGCCAAACGTAGTTGTCTTCGCGTGCTATGTTGCAGGTGATAGTGCATGCATTTATTCGCCGTCTCCGTTTACATATTTCTCCTTGCAACATAGTAATTATTAGATTATGCCAACATTTTAGAACCAAATGTCTCGCTGTTTGAAGAAAAGATTTACTGTAATAGTTGGTCGAACATGATTGCTTACGGTTACTTGGGTATTGTTCTAAGTTATAATTTTTTATTATAATTTTTATATTTTTTTACTATTTTTTTAATTTTTATATTTAAAAAAAATACAAAACTCAAATTTAAAAAGAAAATAAAACCAAACAACCTCTTATTTCTCCTTGCAACATAGCAATTATTAGATTATACCAACATTTTAGTACCGAATGTCTTGTTGTTTGAAGAAAAAGTTAAATTAAAATTTTGAAATACCAAATGTCTCTCGGAAGGAAAAGTTAGATTAAATCTTAAATTTTGTAACAAAGTTGAAGCTAAATCATAATGTTTTTCAATGTTTTAAAAAATTATCATTTTAGAAATGTTCAAAAAATATTAATTTGTAAAAAAGTTTTGAAAGAATCATAATATTTAAAAAACTTTCAAAATTTTAAATATTTTTTAAAACGTTAAAATTGGTAAAAAGTACCAGTTTAACCCTAAAGTTTTCACATCGTTTACGTCAGGTCCTAATATTTTAAATTATTTAAAAAGAATTATACATTTTAAAAATATAATCATACTTATTCAAGAACAATCAAAAAGATATTTCCTATTAACTCTACTGTTAAGTGACATATAGCACTAATTGGCCCAAATTTTGTAGGATTCCACAAACATTTCTTGTGGCATTGTGTGACTCACCAAAATTTTTGGGCTAATAAGAGGGTGTACCGTGGTATTATCATAACAAATTAAATTGAAAATCGGCATCGTTTGCTGCATATTCCTGCCCCCTTGATAATAAAAAATGGCGTTGTTTACTTGCTTAAGATACAAAAGAAATGGCACCAGATGATTAAGTTTTTAAACCTCCTCTCTTGAGAAAACAATGTTGTTTCCTTTATATACTTGAAATAAAGGAAACGACACCTTTTCATATGTCTTCTCCACCAAAACTCCACTCTCTCGTCAACTATCCTCTCCTGCACCGAACCTTCTTGCACCATTAACTTTCATGCTTTAATGTTTTTGGTGAGTGCTTCGATTTGTGTAGCCCATATTCTGCTATATATTGTATATGTTGTTATTTATTGTATAATGGAGATGGTTAATTCAAATTTAATTATTCATTGTCTATTTATAGGAGACAAAAAACATCAAAGTCAGAATTTATAGAGTCTTATTATTTCATTTGTCGATATCACAAAGGTAATTGGGCTATTTTTTATTTTTTTTTACCTTAGTTGTGGTTCCTGTCCTGGAAATTGTTGTGATTGGTAGGTTTGTTGTTTCATGCTGTCACATTTGCATGAAACATCAAATTACTCCTCTTCCTTTAAAATAGTATATTATAAAAAGTTAAACATACTTCCAATGCATAAGGTTACATAGTAAACATTAGGTTGACAGGCTAACATTCATAATGCTTTTGAATGCATTAGCCTTGGGGAAAAAAAGAAGAAGAAGAAGGTATAGATTTACAGTGATTTTACATAATAGTATTCTTTTAATACTATTACATAAAATTTATTGTGCTTCAAACGCTTTAGAAATGTATTCTAGTGTCTTTTAAACTGTACCAAAATCTTTAATTTATACTCGTTCATGATTAATATTTCAAATTATTAATTTCTTCATTACACTCTTTCTACAACAGTCAGCAAGCAATGAATATGGATGTATCATTGTAAAACTTTTTAGGTAGAAAATGCATTGTAACATTATTCCTAATCTTACTCGATGAAGAGGTGTACGACCTTTATGCCATCATACCAAAGTCCTAATAATATATATCCTTTATGTGTATGTGTGAAACATATTTTTAGTAAATATAATTAAAAAAATAGTATTTTTCAATATGATAGACAAACAAAAATGACAACAATTAAATTTAATGTATTAAATTTATTATGTGTTTATAAATTTTCATAACTTTATTTGTATTATTTTAAACAAGGGATAACATATTTGATGAAACTTTGGCTGTATAAAATTGCTTAAGTGATAGGTAAAGTGGGTTTAATTAAATATGAGTGTACTGAGGATGACAATGATAATGTATTTATTGATGATGCGAGTTTAGATTTTGAATATGAGCTTGTAGAATTCATCAACTAGTTGAAATCAATTTTATATATTGTGAATGTTTTTTACGTAGTGATGAATATTTTAGTAGAGAGAAGTTTGGCAAATCATTACAAAGACCAAGTCAAAATATCATATATCAACTTACCAATGTCGCACTATAAGAATTACTGGATTTGGAATTTGCAATTGTAATGGAGTTCAAAGATATTATGGTTAATTATGTAATGCAAACAAGATTCACCATGAAGTGAAAGAATAGTGAAAGCACTCAAATCAGGTTTAGATGTGATGAGGGATACCCATAGGAGTTATATGTTGGATTTCTTAAGAATGATAGATGTTTCTAGATAAAGATATATAACTTTGATCATAATTGATATATAACAAACAAACCCACAATGGTGCCTACTAAATTTTTATGAAATATTTCGATGATAAAATATTTGAGACGTCTAATATATCAACAATTAAAATAATTGAAGAATGCAAGAAGAAGTTATATATTTTTGTTAATTCTAATTTGTATGAAACAATAAAGAGGAAACTAAGGAAGGAGAAGACTAAGGATTTCGTAAATGAATATAGCAGTTTGTAGGAGTATATACATGAATTGAAAGTTAGCAATCATGAATCTACGATGAAGTTACAACTCTAAAGAAACTAAGAAATGACCTTGTCATAGGTAAGTAAATAAAAACTTAAATATAATTATTATCGTTGGAGATTTCAAAACTCATTTCATATTTCATATGTTTGAAGCGGTTCAAATGATTATATATTTACTTTAAGATTACTAAAAAAGAATTGAGGCATTTAAGGCCATTCATTATAATGGATGATTTCTTCTTGAAGGCAAAATTTCAAAGCCAATTGTTAAGTACTATTGGCAGGGATGGAGATGGAGGGATGTATCTCTTGGTGTGGGCAATTATTAATGTTGAAAATACTAAAATATGGAGATGATTTGTAAGCTTACTAGTATTAGATTTAAAGTTGGAAGACAAAGATAGAGTGACCATAATAACTGACATGCAAAAGATATCATACATATGACATTTGATTTTTTTTACAATAAATGATTACTTGTACTAATTCAGTTTATATTCTATTATCATAAGGTTTGGTAAGAGTAGTAAAAGAGATTCTTTCAAACATAACACACCGAATACATACAAGACATATTTATCACAATTAGCATAGAAATTAGAATGGAAAGGAGATGATAATGTAGTATAATTGTGCATGGTCAACGTATATAGATGATTTCAACTACCAGCTAAGGAGATTTAACAAAATAAAACTTGGATGTGTAGTAGCCTTGCTAGAATATTTACATGAGAGGTGGGTTAGATGCTATTGATCTTTTAAGTTAAAGTGCCTAATAGTTGATGACAACATGAGGGAAACATTCAATTTGTAGATTTTGTCAGCTAGAGAAAAACTAATAATGAGCATATAAGAAACAATAATAATCATGATTATGTGACAACATATAGATAATAAATAGTTTATACATGAATGAAAGACATATATTGAATCATCTACTATAAAGAAATTAGAGAATAATAAAAAAGATGCTACACAATGAAGGATAACTTGGAATGGACATAGGGCATATTAAGTGTAAAAGGTTATTGAAAAACATATTGATAGGATTGATTAAGGAGCATAAATGTAGTTACATGGTATGGAATCTTTATGGCTATCTATGAACCATACCATAAGTGCTATCAGTCATTCTTACAAAAAGCTTAAGTTTCCAAGTATGTATCAACATATGATGGAGTCTATATGTGGTGCGATATTTAGCCAAATATTGGATAGGAACAAATAAATCTACTTGATAAAAGAGTTATGTCAGGACTTAAAACTACAAGAAGGAAAGTAAAAAATGAGCCAAAGAAAGTGAGCAATGTAACTAAGTTATCTCAGAGGGGATAAGTAAAAAAATGTGAGAAATGTGATCATGTCGGGCATAATGCTAAAAAATGTAAAAAGGAAGGACTATAAAAAATATATGCAAATGTAAGTATCCTTTTCTTTATTACAAATTTTGATGGTATTATGAGTTGAAATTAGTTAAATTAAACTACTTTGTAGGTACACAACGAAGAACTCTTTATAGTGCCTTAATTTAAACTTGAGTCATGTTTACATGTACTAGCATTTAATTGTTTATCAGCTAATAATAATAATTTATTTATTTTATATATTTACTAAGTTTTTTTGTCAATATAGGTAATTGGTTGCAAAAATATTCATAATATTATTATACCTAGTCAACAAAGCATTTTTGTGAGTTCCATATTGTATCATTTGAGTTCATGATTATATTGTGAAGTATTCATAATTGGCTTATTCCTTTTCTGCTCAGGTTGGTACATAAATACATGTCAATAAAATGAAGTTCAGTGATATTGATCCTCATACATTCAATTTGGCTTTTGAACTAACATGGTTTAGTATCAAAGGGCACAAAATAACTTCATAAGATTTTCAAGCTGAAGCAAAGAAGAGTTGAACATTGTTGGTAAAAACTGATTAGATATCACAAGATATAGTTTTTCTCAATCTAATACATATGTAGGGAGCAATATGACTCCGGATCATACACTACAAATGTTGTTAACATAACTAACTGACATTATTTTTGCCTATATGAAACTCGAGATATTTTTGACAATACGTGGTGTATACATATTTTGTGGCATCGAATGCTTAATGGAAATTATCAACTTCTTTTGTCTATCTATAAACACATATTTCCATAAATAGAATAAATTACAATAACCAACACATCTCATAAAGATGTTTAAGTTCTTACTAATATCAATAAAAGAGTCATTTGAAATGTTAATAACATCACATTCAAAAGCGATTTCCCCATGATAATTTAGTAACATATAGCCATATCAGCATAGAAAATTTCACTATAATACAAATTAACATTATCTTAAACTCTTTTTTTTAATTTCTCTAACATAGTAATCCCTTCTTTCATTGAGTTCAATTACTCCTTAACCTTGTTTGCTTCTTCTTCTTTAAAGTTATAATGTGCTATATTTGTCTTTATGTCTACCATCTCCTTCAATATAGCATTTTCTTTCCTTAACTTCTTAATGACTTCAATAGCCCTCATAAAAAAATTGTCATTGTACTATATGAAAAAAAAAATCACAACCTCCAACTTGTCAAAAATTAATTGACAAAACCATTATATATAAAACAAGACAATTTTCATTTTATAATTTAGTTAAAACTAACTTATTAGATATTTGCCACGTGCATAAAATCTTTTTTTTCTAAATGATGCTCTCATCAAGAAATTCTTAATGGGACAATTAATCCATAAAAATAAATTACATTATAAGCATCTATATTAAATTATCCATAAGTTGATGATGATGATTCCATAGTTAGCCTATATATAATGTATTAGTAGAATGTGTAAATATGAAGTGTAGTATGCAAATAATATTTATTGATTGTAAATCAAGCATTATAAGTACTTTTTTTTTTACACTTCAAACATATGAACTCCTAATCAATTTTTGCAGTATTATCATTCACAGGCTGAACTCCTAATTGATTCTTTCTTAACATATATTTGGTCATTCAATAGAATATGGATATAAAGAGATGTTGAAACTACTTCTTTTTAGTATATAATCGATTATCATCATGTACAATTGAATCATTTTTTAACATACCACAAACAAAATTTGCTACCTTCATGGCAAGTATGCATCTTTTTTTTTTTATTCTGTTACTAAAATGGATATGGAAAGGGTCTAATCACATTCTTGAATAGATTGCATCACCTTTTTTTTAATTATGATCCACCCCATGCTTATTTATGATCTAAAGGAGAATGAAACCAAATAGTTGTACTAGAAATTTGCTAATTATTTAAACAAGATCAAGTGTGCCAGGTCTAATCCACAATAAGAATAAAGTTAAGAAGTCACAGTTATATGAGTCCTCACCAATTGCTTTCTTTCTTCATTAATTCTTATTTCATACTTTAATCATTACAAATTAATTTTAAACTATCCATTAATAATGTAACCTAGCTCTATTTCAGTAGCTACATTCATACATTTCTCACTTATAAACATTAACCATAAGTCAGTGAGAAGTTGGAAAATTTGAACAAACATATTTCCAATAACTAAACATAAAAACTTCTTAAGATATCAATCAATCATAATCCAAATGAGTCATGTAATTGATCTCTTACTATTCATAATTTTTGTAGAAAACATCCATATTAGTAGGCTTGAGAGTTAATCAACATCAAGATATATATATATATCAACATGTCCAAAATTTCCATATAGGTAAGCATTTATCAATATCATAATAGAACTTGAACTAAGGTGGAATTGATAAGACTCTTAAATAAAACTATAAGTACTAAGTACCAAGTAACCTTTCTTTACATTCCAAGCTAACTTGCAAAGTTCAAACACAGTTTGTAAGGGATGAACATATTCATTCCTAAAATGAAATAATGTCTTCTTATAAAATCAAGCCATGAAAAAGATAAGAAGAAAATAACACTAGATTGGATATAATGGATTAGAAAAATGATTCTTACCAGTATATCAAACCTTCCAAACTATTCATTTACAAAACAAATTTACATTTGAAATTACACAAGAACTTTACAAAATGGAAACTACACTGGAACTTTACTTATGAGAAATTACAAATAGTTTATTTAATTAAACTCATGTGTCTTTCTGAATAATAAACAAAGGGTAAAACACCATCAATTTAATAAATATAATAATGAAAAGAGAAAGAGTGAGAGGAGTAATAATGGCATGCTAATTGAACACAAATTTTGGGACTGGTGGACGGATAAACGATGACAGAAGGGCAAGCGAGATAGCACTAATATGAGGGAAAGAAGGAAAGGAAGATGTTTAGAGCAAAAGGTTTGATGAGAGGGGAGTTTTGGAGGAGGAGATGACTAATACAATATCATTTCCTTTATTTCAAATATGTAAAGGAAATGATGCCATTTTTTTCAAGAGAGGATGTTAAAAAACTTAATCATCTGATGTCGTTTCTTCTGTATCCTAAACAAGTAAATTGTGTCATTTTTTATTATCAATAGGGATAGGAATAAGTAGTAAACAACATCGTTTTTAAATTTGACTTGTTCTGACACTAGCATATGGCACTATCATATGTCACTCTCTAATTGACGCAAAATTTTGGTAGTCCCACTGTGTCACGTGGAATTGATATGGCAATGTAGGCTTCACAAAATTTTTTAGGCCAATTAGAGAGTGACATATGGTAGTTAACAATGGAGTTAACCAAAATGAAAGTCCGAGTTCTTTTTAAACGTTTGTGAAATATTAAAATTCCTTTTTAATGGTTTTGAAATATTAAGGTCTAACTTAAATATTTTGAAAAAGTTATGGTTAATTAGTGCTTTTTGCCCACTAAAATTCTTTTTCATCGTTTCTAAAATATTAGAAATTATTTTTGAACATTTTAAAACCTTAAGGCTTGTTTGGTATGGCTTTGGTTTTATATTTTAGTTTTTTGTTTTGTTAAATACAAAAATCGAAAAAGACAATAGACTAAAATAGCACAGAAATCGAGGACAATACACAAAAATTAATACACATATATAAAAATTATAACTAAAAACCGCAACCAACAGCAATACCAAATGATCCCTTAGAGTCTAAAGTTTTATTATAAATACTAAAATTTGATTTAACCTTTTTTTCCTAAATTAGTAACTTTATTTTTTTTCTTTTTTGAAAAAGAATCCCTCATTATCTTGTTTTGGCTCCATAACTCCCTATAAGTTTTCAATTTTTCACATGTATTCTTCCCATTCATTAAGCCTTTACTTCATCCTTGAATAATTTTTACCTTCTAAATATGTATTATCTAAATTTTGACTCTAATCCCATCTTGATTAAAGAAGATTTTTTTCAAGTATTGTTTTAATAAAAAATTTGATTTGTTTTTAATTATTATTTGATTATTAAAATTCTAAATATAAAATTTATTGAATTTATAATTAAATCTACCAATATTTAAATTTTAGAAAATTATGTATTCATTTAGAACACATTTAAAATTTTTACACAAGATAGTTGCGCAATATTAAAGGATTTAGGTCATAAACTCTTTGACCTTTTTCACTTCAAACCCATTATATTTTGTAAAACGTAACACCTGTTTAATATTGTTATTGGTTGTAGTTTTTTATTGTAATTTTTGTATTTTTATGTTAATTTTTGTATTTTTTTTTGTTTATGTGCTATTTTTCTGATTTCTGTACTATATTAGTACGTTATTTTTTTTTATACTGTTTTTTGAGTTTTTATATTAAAAAAAAAGCCTTACCAAACAAGCTCGTAGTTGCAACCAGAAAGCTATCGGACGTCATTCCTCCAGTCTATTTCATAAAGAAAACCCGATTACCATTCAGTATCTCATATGACTAGAAATTGACAATTAATATAATTGTCTTCCAAAATTATTTTCAAATCTCCAAATGGTTTTTTATAATTTTAGAAGTTGAGATTTAATTAATTCAATTTAATTTTTGATATGACCACCATTCAAGTAAAATTGGGATGGTGTTCGCAGCTTTCCTCAATTCTATTTAACGGGCTGAGGATCCTACGGACAGGCTTCAGGGCCAATGAAAAGGCTCATTGTCTCACAATGGGTCTTGTACGGACGGCTCGTCAAAAGAACGAAGAGCAGCAGTTAACATAAGAAGACCAAACGCACACGATCAACTCTTGATTTTGGAAATTTTTTTCGCTCAAATGGACTCAGAATTGCTGGAATTGCAGAGACAGTTCGAGTTTGCGCAGCAAGCGAAATCGAGTATCCGATTATCAGAACGAAACGTCGTAGAGTTAGTACAGAAGCTTCAAGAGCTTCATATCATCGATTTCGACCTCCTCCACACTCTTTCCGGCAAAGAATACATCACTCCTGTAACCTAACACTCTCGCCATTTTGTTATTTAGTCAATCACTAATTGCTTTTTTCTGTGGTAATATCTTTGATCAAATTTTAATGTGTGTGGTGTAGGAACAATTGAGGCAAGAAATAGTAGCGGAGATCAATAAATTAGGGCGGGTCTCGGTGATTGATCTCGCGGATATTACTGGAGTTGACTTATATCATGTTGAGAAGCAAGCTCAATTCGTAGTTTCTAATGATCCAGGGCTTATGTTGGTGCAAGGTGAAATTATTTCGCAGTCTTATTGGGATAATGTTGCTGAAGATATCAACGATAGGCTTCAGGAGTGTAATCAAATTTCTGTAGCGGAGCTCGCTGCGCAGTTAAATGTTGGCTCTGAATTGATTACTTCTATGTTGGACTCGCGCCTTGGAACATTGGTACTATTGATATCGAATTTTCTCTTATATTTCCGTTTTCTATAAACAATATGAAATGGTTGATTGTCTTAGGGAGCCCCGGGATTGCAATTCGAATTTGAATTGGTGAATATCAATTAGGTTTCCAATGTTAATGAATTGAAGCGTGGTTAGTTTTGAAAGAACACTTTTTTCTGTACGAGTGAAGAATTCCAACTCTGGACAACGGATTTTTATTTTATTTATTTTTTGTCTAAATTACTACAAAACTGTTGTAATTGGGATCATGATTCCAATTTCAATTCCAGTACCATGAACCAAAGACAACCTACAGGGATTATAATTATGGTATGAATTGTTGAAAATTTTAGGTGAAAGGTAGGCTTGAAGGTGGGCAGTTGTACACTCCAGCTTATGTTGCCCGTGTTAGTGCTATGGTTCGAGGTGCTGCTAGGGGTATAACAGTTCCTACAAATTTGTCTGCACTATGGGGCACTTTGCAGCAGTTGTTGCAGGAAATGGATGGAGTTAGTGGTATCGCTGCTGAGAGTACATTTTTTCAATCTCTTTTTAATGGGCTGTTAAAGGAAGGCGAGCTTCTTGGGTCTCTTCGTGCAGGAGTTCATTGGACACCAACTGTATGTTGTCTGCTCCTGACCGTCTCATATTGTCCATGTTAGGGTTGATTTACCTGTTTAACTGATTTGTTGATGTGATGAGATGTTCGTTAGAGTGTGTTGTTTGAATGCCTTCATTTGATGCATTTAAAGCACATGCAAACCAAATTTCGGTGGAACACATTTGACCTAACATACTGAATTGTCCTTCTGGCATCAAGATGAAAAGCAAGAATAAAGTGTTCTAATTGTGCAGGTCTTTGCCACTGCACAAAAGGAGTGTGTAGACTCTTTCTTCTCTCAGGTTTGGTGTCTCGTTCTTCCTACTATTTTTATTCCGTAGTTATATGTGTTTGAAGTTCAAGCAATTAACATTTTCTTATGTGCTGTTTTACAACATGTTAGCCAACTCTAGTAAGTCTGCACCATTGTCTCTTGTCATCTCTCCGCCTTCTGCTCTTCAGGAGAATAATTCTCTACTGCTCCCTATAATTTTCCTTTATTTTTTTATTTTCTTCACCGATCTGTCAGATAAAAAGCATGTGACAGATGGCGCGATTACAGGATTAAATGAATTTGCCAAACAGTTCAGCTAAATTATGACTATTTTCTTTAGGAGATGTTCTATGAATGAAAGTCATATTTCTGGCAACAGTAGTCTTAGCTGGGAATTATTCCACATATTAGTGCACGAATGGAATTTTGATTTCCTTGTTTGTATGAAGAAATGAACTGATCTTGACTAGGGGTTTAAATGCTAAATTGTGATTGATTGTTTTTTCCATTTTGCCTGCAGAATTCTTATGTAATCTACAGTGCACTGCAAAAACTTGGAATTTCCCAGCCTGTTCAGTTCGTGCAGGTGCTCTTTTACTTTCTGCTGCATTTGTGTTCCCAAAATTCAGATTTCTTCTTGCAATGTCATTCGATTTCTCAAAGTTATTGCTGTTGTCATGCAATTGCTTCTGTAGTTTCTAATTGAAATTGTCATCCTGCACTCTAATTTAGTCCAGATATCCTGATGGCATACCCTTAACTACTGTATTTGTTCACCCATCAATGATTGATGTGCTGGATGCAGCTGTTGAGGATGCTGTGGAACGTGGTAGCTGGTAAGGGCAATGATGATTTTTTTTTCCCTCGTATCTTTACTTTATATCATTCAAAATAGGCCAAGGAAGTTCTGTGCTTCAGTTTGTATTAGTATTGCTTTTTCCATGTCATAACTAGATTTGAAGTGTCCCCCCTTCCCTGTGTATTCGGTGTTGGAACAGTAATGTTAGATTTAGCTGACCTTGGCTTTATACTGTAGTTGCACATAAATTGCTTCCTTACATGATACTGTTGGTGGATAATTGCAGGCTCGATTCTCTCTCTGTATTACCCACTTCCTTTACTCCCCAAGATGCATGTAAAATTTTGTTGCACTGCCCTTCTGTTCAATCTGCACAAAAGGTGACAGTTTCTTGTGCTAGTTATGGTTCATATACTTGCTAATAATTATGTATTAATCTGCTTCCCATTTCTGTTCAGGGAAATCAAGTACTACTCCTGGGAGAGTCATACATATTCAGTACTGGTTTCGTAAAGGTTTGTGAAACTAATTCTGAGTTAAGTTTTCTTTTTAAGAAATTGACATTTTGGTAATGTTTCACATGCTTTGTCCTGTGTTTTCCATCTTTTATACGTATTCTACAATTAACGTAAAAAGGTCAGTAGAGCTTATATAGCAAGTTTTCTGGTTAGACGATTCAATGCTGTTGCTATGTTGAGAGTTATTCATCCTGATTACATCAATTGATGTTCTGAAGCAGAATCATTTATATTAAGTCAGATACACCCCTTGACTTTGGGTGACTTTATGATTGTGCTTCCCTCTCAAACTGAATGGCCACTTTCCTTTTTACTTGTGCCTCTCTGAATGTGGATTGGTAAACCTTTAAGTTTGTAGAGCATATGACACCTCTTTACACTCTATGCTTGCTTCATTAATTTGTTGTACGTTCATAAACAGAGATTTCCTGGACCTTTTTTTAATCTTTTTCATTTCATTTTGGTTCTTATTTAAAACCTTATGGTTACCACCTTGTATCCTTATGGCTAGGATATTTATGATCGCATGGAAAAAGAAATGGTGTCATTTAGTCTGTCAGGCTCATCTGATCTCATGACCAGTGAAGAGTCTCACTCGGTCAAGGAAACTAAAGGTAGAAATCTTTCAAATAGAACTGCTGAGTTAATTGAAACTGGCAATGAGAAAAAGAAGAAGAAGGGAAAAGCAGTTGCAATGAAAGCTACTGAAAGCCTTCCAGATGATGAATATATCCCTACAAAATCAAAGAAGAATCAGAAGAAAGGCAAGGATTCATCTTCTGCTGTAGCATCAGATTCAAAAGGAGGAAGCAAGAAAGATATGGCAAGCATGCAAGAGAATCTTAATGTTCCTACAGAAGAATGGATAATTCAGAAAATAATGGATATAGTTCCTGATTTTGAGGAGCAAGGTCTGTTTATTTTGACTATAATGTTCACTGGTGTGATAATTCTACCTCATAGGCAGTAGCTGCATGGCCAATTCTGATTTTTTTTGGTGTCTGATTGTGTAGGCATGGAAGATCCAGAAGCAGTTATTAGACCTTTGGCTAACAATCTGAGGCCTAAGCTAATTAATTTTTTAAAGGAGAGGAGAAAGGCACTCTTCACAGAGAATGCTGAGAAAATGAAGCAGTTGCTTGATAATTTGCAAAAGAGACTTGATGAGGTTGTCACTGTTTTGATAGTTGATGTCATTATTTATTTGTCAAACATGCCGAAAGTTGGTGTGATATATTCTAAGCACTAAATGTATTATGTAATTTTCCTTTTTGGCAGTCTTTCCTGAATATGCAGCTGTATGAAAAGGCACTAGATTTGTTTGATGATGACCAATCAACTTCAGTAAGCTTTTGGACACATTCAAAGTTCTTTACAGGATCAAAGAGATTGATGATCCGAAGATCCTGCTATCTGTCCATGAAATATGGATAAAAACCTAGTTTTTCCTATGAATTGCAGGTTGTATTGCACAGGCATCTGTTAAGAACAACAGCTGCTCCTATTGCAGATACTCTGTTCTACAACTTGGTAATGTTTGCATTCTTATTTTTTTATAGAGTTTGAAGACTAATTGATGATACTGTAGCTTGTCTAACGTTGAGGGATTGGTAAATGCAGGACACGCACAACAAGTTGAAAAATGGAATTGATGCTGATGAGTCTCATTCAGATCTCTCAACATTTAATCCTGCAGAAAGAACTGCTATTGTGAGAAAATTTCCTATCCAGCACGTGCTATTGTGAAACTTATAGAAGCTTAAGAGTCACTGTCAATCTCTGTTCTATTATACTTGTATTTGATGTGCAGGCAAAAACTTTTCCAGGATCCTTGTCAAAGAAAGCTCTTGCTGTCATAGAAACTTTGGAAGGGAAGGTCAATTACTTTTTCCTGATAACATGATTTTCCTTTCTCACTTTGTGATTGAATCATCTCCTTACTAGTTGCTTTCTCTTTGGAGACTGTTGGCAAAGTGTCTTATGCTTTATGACAAATGTCTTAACTTTCGTTCTTCTTTACAACAGTATGTGGGAGCATTCATGACTGCACTCAGAGAGATGGCTGAGGAGAGGTGGTTTTTTTTTCCTCCTTTTTTTTTTCTTTTTGCTTTAATGTTTCTGAACATACTTTCATGTGGACTGCCAGGTGTTTTCTTTTATCAGTTTACCATTAGGATGGAGACTAAAATTTATGTTGATTCCTATCTTTTCAGCGGGTTGCTTCTCAAAAAGCTTGACAAGAAATTAGAAAGAACTCTGTTACATTCATATCGCAAGGTATGTAAGGTGTTATATGGCCAAAAGGGAGAAGTTATCGTCTTTGTATAGACTAATCTCAGATTTAGACAGTTACCATAATAATTTCTTCACTCTTATTTTGTTTGTCATAAAATAGATTTATCATGAGGCCATTGCCTTCTTAGCTAATTATTATCTGATGCCTTTGTGAAACCTTGATAAGATCACTTGCCTTTCTGGTTGTTTATAGTGTATTATCAACTTACAGATCTGTTTGAAACTTTTTTTTTTGGTTCAATAGTTTTATTTCTTAAAAGTAGTTGATAAAATAACGTATGTGGAAGTATGATATGGAAGCTCTGGAATGATATTTCTTTTCCTATACTGCCGTCAGGATTTGACATCACAAGTTTCTGTTGAAACTGATCCAGTTGCTCTTCTGGCTAGAGTTGTCTCCTTACTTTATCTCCAGGTCTGTGTTTGAATTACATGTGTGTCTGTAAATTTTCCTTTGTTCTATTTTTCAGCATGGGTTCTCTTGTCTGTAGATTCATAATAAAGCTCTTCAAGCCCCTGGAAGGGCAATTTCTGATGCTGTTTCACGACTGAAGGTATGATCATATACTGAACTAAGATGGCAGATTAGTAGCTGTATGGTACGATATATAATGGATGTATCATATAATCTTAAATTCCTATGTAGTCATTATTCTTCTGGACTAGCTGTATGGTACTCTGTGTTTGTTTATGTACTGGAATGTGAAGCCTCCTTGTTGTTGGTACCTTCTAAACTTCCTCTCATATTCTTGTCCTCTACCTTCTGTACATTAGCTGGTTTATGTATCTCTAGTGATTATATAGAATGATCACATTTATTTGATAATTTCAGCATGTTTTTTACAGAAATTTGTTGTCATTTCCAGGACAAACTAGAAGATTCAGCTTATAAAATCCTAACTGATTACCAAAGTGCAACAGTAACACTTTTATCACTTGTATCTGCTGCAACCGGTGATGTGAGTGAGCACTATCTTCAAATCTCATTTTGCTTTCTTAGTTTGGCAAATCTTCCATGTCCATATGAACCACATTTCATATGTCATGTCTTTTTATGTTGCATAAGATATTAGGGAAACATGGTAAGTTTGATTCTGGAAGATAAAGAGTTTTGACATAGATGTCATCCACTTGATGATTGCTTCTTTAATCTCATCAGGAAGAAGATTGCACATCTGATAGAATTTTGAGTAAAAGGGAGGCGTTGGAGAACTTAATGCCAGCATTGAAAGGCTTGGTTTTGAAGACTTCGGAATCCTGACTCTGATTATTGAAATACCAAGAACAATACAGCTGCTGGATAAAAGCGCGTTGAGGAGGCTATTAACTATAATACATGATCGTTGAAAGGATACACAGCAAATTATCTGGATAGATTTCTTTCTTTTACAATTTTAGAATTAGATATCAGGAATGTTCAGAAGTGGGTTGTTTCCTGAATCGTAAATCGGTTCAAATTAACAGTCACTAGGATTTACAAGTAAACAATTAAAAACATTAATTTTCCTCCAACGTTGGTAGTCTCAAATACAACATAAACATAACTCAGAAATTCCCTAGGCATTCGCAAGTGACTTCTTCGATGGGCTAATCGAAGTTTGCGAGAATACGTACGTTCCAATTGGAATGAATTAGAAATACCGAATTTTGTTAAATTACCCTCTCTATATATATTTACTTCTTACCATTTGTAAAATAGTGAATTTTATATTTTATATTTATAAATAATATAAAATATTTTTTAAATATTAAAATTTTATTAATTTTATTAATAATTAATTTATAAAATTTTACTAAAATTAATATAAAAAGTAAAATATATCATTTTATAAATATATTATTTCATATTTACATTATTTTAAATATTTTAAAAAACGATAATGTAAACCGTTTGTCTTGTATCTAACTTATGCATGCAACAGTTTCCAAAACTTATGTACGCAGAGAGTGCAATGACAACTTGAAT
>JAOXYD010000008.1:4118740-4129234 GCA_028565735.1 Pinacopodium congolense
TCATATGCATTCATTTTTAGTATTTGTATATATGATGCATAATCAAGAGGTGTTGTTTATATTTGATGTGTGTGAAAATCCTCTTGATATTTAATTAAATGTATGTAAGGTATTGCATGAGTACGGATAAATAAATTAGTATAATTAATGATAGTGGTTATGATGTTATGGCTTGTATGATTAAGTTTTGGGCTGTATGAATTGAATTGGGGTTGTATGGATTCAAGTTGATTTGGTTATGCATGAGATTGTATATGATAAGATAGAAGAAATTGATTAGATTATAGTATTAAGGAAATTTGGTATGATTATTGAATTTAGTTGTGTTGAATTGTGAAATATGTATTGTGATATATTGGGTTGGTGTTATTTTGATCTAAGTTTAAGTTCCGTTGGACTTGGAGTTACTTGGACTGAGTGGTTGGTTGATTGAATAGATGGAAGTTGAATGTCAGTCGACCAAGTGAAGAGATCGGTAGACCAAACAGATGGATATTGAAGATAAGTCGATCGAATAAGGAGATCGGTCGACCAAACATATAATGCTAAGAGTTGGTTGACCGAATGCTGCATGTTGATAGATAAACGTTGGACAATGGCTAGTTTTGCAACAGTAAAATACTTTAATGAATATGAACATTAGGCAACGATTATAAGGCTTTGGAATGGGTATAAATAGATGTATTATGTGTGTTTTTATATAAGGATAAGTGTTGAAAGTTCTTATACAAGTGTTTTGTATATTCTTAGAGTATTTTATGTGTTTAGGTAAAGTTGTGTATTCATTCTTATATTAGTGTGATCTCCTAAAAACTTAGGTAAAGTGAAGAGAGTAACATTTTTGTGAAAGTGTTTGTGTGTAGAGTTAGAAAATTAAGAGTGAATTCTTGTAATGATTATGCTTAAGCCTTTAAAAAGAAAAGAGTGTGTGAGGTTATCCTTTAGCCTTAGAAAAGGGAGTGATAGATTATTCTTTAGCTTTGAAAGGAAGAGTGAAAGGTTATCCTTCAGCTATAAAAAATGATTATATTTTTAACGTTATAACTTTTGTTGCAATAGAGAAAAAAATCTCAACAATAGCTTTGGGGACTAGACGTAAGAGTGAGTAGATCGCTTTGAACTAGTATAAATCGATTATCTCTCTCTCCTTATTCTTTTACTTTTATGTATTTATTTTTATCATTTAATTTATTTTTATTTTTTAATTTGATAAATTGGAATTATTGTTTAACTTTCACATTTAAATAAATTGGTAAAAGATTAAGTTGTATAACTTAAAAGACTTTTTTTAATACTTAATTCACCCCCTCTTAGATGTCATATAGGGCTAACACCTCTTTATGAGCTAAAATGTTTTTCACGTGTATTTGAATATTTTAAAGTCATATTGTGATGTGAATTTTAATTTTTAAAGTGTTTATGAAATTTTTAGAAAATTTGGAAGGTTTTGAAAATGTTTATAATGAATAATCAAGGCTAATTTTTTTTGTTAAAAGTCAATTGAAATGTTCTGGGAATTCTAAAAGCCTTGGGATTATTTTTCAATCTTTGTTAAAATTATATTTGATGTTAGGATATTGTTTAAAGTGTTTTGAATTTATTTTGTATCGTTTTTATAGTTTTTTGGGACATAAATGTTGGGCATCAACAGTCATATGAGCCAAAAATGTTTTTCATATATATTTAAATATGTTAAAGTCATATCATAATGTGAATTTTGGTTTTCAAGGTGTTTGTAAAAGTTTAAAAAACTTTAGAAGGTTTTGAAAATGTTTATAATGAATAAACAAGTCTAATTTTGTATTAAAGGTCAATTAAAATGTTTTAGAAATTCAAAAAGCCTTGGAATTATTTTTAAAACTTTGTTAAAGTTGTATTTAATGTTAGGGAAAAACATAGGCATTGACTAGATAAGTCCATGTTGAAGGATAATTGAGGATGTAAGGTTAAAAAGTCATTTTCAAGACCTATACGCGCAATACTAAGTAATCCAAGCCAACCCACATTTCTAACTAACGATGGATAATCATATTTCTTAAAGGTAAGTGGTTGAATTTTTATTCCATAAAGGCTTATTTGATCCAATTGTACCACTTAATCTTTTAAAAGGCATTCTGAATGAGTTATTTCATCTCTATTCTTTCTTGAGAGAATCAATATCTTCCTTTTTGGGAGCGATTCATCCTTCCCAACTGTAGCATACAACAAAGAGTTGTAGTGCACTCTCCAACTATGTTTGTTACCCCCTTCTTCCATTATGTTGAGTTTGTTAAGCTTTCAAAAGACTTATAAATCAGAATTGTCCTTGCTGATTTATGTAATGTATAAGCATTAGAGATATAATTGGTGATTGTGTTTAATATAACTGCATTCATGACATTATTTTGAGTCGTTTGAGTTTTAGTTTTAATCAAGCTAATTTTATGAAGTGTTGTGAGGTTTAAGAGCTTGATTTTGGGGCTTTTAGTTGGGAATAAAACTAGTGTATTTCAGTTTTGATTTAAGAATTACTTTTTACCCATTTAAAAAAAATTATAAAGGTTCATTTTCACCCATTCAAAAACTAAGATTGTATTAAGTTACTCTTTATTCTTAAATAAGATTGTATTATGTTATTCTTTACTCTCTTTGTAGAAAGTAAGATTGTAAATGCTATTCTTCACCTTATTTGAGGAAAGAAAAAGATGTAAGGGTTATTCTTCATCATATGAAAGATTAACATAATTAAAAGTCCAACATCAAGTGTATTTTAAGAAGATTAGGCATAAGTGCTTTGGCTGAACCTCTATAAATTCTCATTTACTCTTTTTTTCCTTATATTTTTACATTTATGTAATATTGTGTTTAATTTATAATTGATTGAATTTTATTGATATTTCCAAAAATATTATTATATCTTATAGATTGAATATTGATTTAGTGATTGTATATAGTTAAGCTAGTTTAGAAGAAAAATTTTAATACCTAATTCATCTCTCTTCTTAGGTGCTATAAGACTTTCACAATGTATGCACACAATCTAGATCATGCATAATGTTCTCAGATCATACTTCAATAATGAGATAAAAATAATAAAAAATAAGTAGAAAAGTTATTGTCATCGAACTGTAAGGTTGTGGTATGTGTCACGAGAGTCAAATTAAGGTTAGATTATGAACCCTAATTTTATTGTGTGCACAATTTAATTTCTCTAACTAAAATTTCATCAAAATTCTACCAAATAATTTTTGTACAGTTAAGTCAAAATTTTTTTGATCACTTAAAATGCATTTATAGGGTTTAGAAGTTGAAAAGTTTGTTTCAACAAGTATGTGAGCAAGATCATCAACTAAAATTTTAATAAACTAATAGCCAACAATTGAAATTCATCTCTGAGACATTTTCGCAAACACTTTGTCTACGTTTTGGATATTAGTACTTCATGATGGAAAATGAAGGAACACAGCAATAAACAAGAATAAGACTTTTATTTATACGAAGGAAAGCATACAATATAATGTAAGGTAGGCCCTCCAATTCTGCAAATGTCTCATGCATACATGGGATAGTTACAAAAATTTTTTCAATCACATCCCAGTTACTTAGAAATTTGTCTAAATTTGAAGAGATAGATTAAAACACCAATTAAATCGATGTAGTTCTCATAATCACCACATAATTATCAATTACATCAGTCCACTTTTCGAACTAATAGAATTTAGACTACCTAAATTTTATGCCTCTTACTCTCTCACAATGCACTTGAACACTTTTCGAACTAATAGAATTTAGACTATCTAAAGTGTGTAATTTGTTCATTTAGCAATATTCTGGATAACATAGTCTGTTACATAATACTTTCTTGTCCAATCATGCTATTTTCACACTAAAAGATTTAGGGTTTTTTTTAAATTTTTTTTGGTTTCTTATTTTTAATTTTTTAAGTATAGAAATCAATAACAAAAATATGTTTACTTCTATTTATTAACACAATTCATAAATTTACAAAAAAAAAAACATAAACAGGAAATATAAACAAAAAGATTTGACTTCTTCATATTTTATAAGAGGATTTTATAAATTTTTTTTACATTAAATAATGAATATCATATATCAATTAATATATATTTTAAAGGAAAATTTTTAATTTTATTTCATCTTTGGTGGTCATTTTTAAGTTAAAATTTTTATAATACATCTCAATTGATTTTTTTAATTTTTTAAGTTATAAATTTTAACTTAATAAAAATTTATTTTTTAACAAGATAAAAAATAAAAATAAAAATTACAAAAAGGCAGATGCTTAAATTTCTTATAGTAAATAAGCCTGTGCGGAGAGAAACTTGAAATGTTATCATATGAGCCGGACCATGCGGCCAACAAATTCATGTAACCAAGCTTCGTCACGTAGGCTTCTTATCTCCGTCCATAGACAATGTGACGGTTCGGTTGTGGTCTATTCCTTCCAGTACACTCCCCTAGCTGTCCTTATGCGTGATTAACTGCAGACTAATTGTGTTTGGTATAATTTGTAATTTTTAAATATAAAAATTAAAAAATATTATAAAAATTTCAAAAATAGTATAAAATCATATAAAAATTAATATAAAAATATAAGAATTATATTTAAAAATTATAATTAACACTAATACTAAACAGTCCTTGTAATTTGAGTAAATCAGAACCTATTTGGTCTTGACACGTGCGGTTCATTATTGCAGACAACAGAAATATATTAATTGATATATCTGATATTTTGAAGACAATATTAAGGTCACTTAAGTTATCAAATTGATCAAAAGTACTAATACTAGAAAAAAACCAGTTTTTTAATTTAAAATTATAAGATTATAAAATTATAAAATGAATTTATAACTTCTATTGTTTTTCACAAGTTTCCCGAGCCCAAGTATCCATTTCTAATATGGGCCGAGTGAACGTTGGACGCCGCAAACGATTTATACAATATGTTGTCCCAATGATTCCCATATCGGAGACAAAAAGTGTTTTGAGTTTGAGAAGGGTACAGTTTATGGTCTTTGTTGGATTAGACTTAAACTCGTAGACTCAGGCAGTCTCCATTCCCCAGTCATATAAACAGATTACAAACTGGGGAAGTTCTCAAACTCTAGAAAAGACCACGGCCAAGTTTCCTTGAAAGACCAAAAGACGGAATTTAATATATATAGTAGACTTAGAAAGGCATCTACCGAGAAATTTCGCAGAACGGCAAGTCAATTATTAAGTTCCAAATATAGCAGATAAGTACCTAAATAAGAGGTTAGGTAAAATTTATAAAAAACTCATATAAAATGAATTAATTTTTTATAAAAATTAAAATAAAAATTAATCAGGAATCCAAGATATCTATATTAATACGAAATTTAATTCCAAAATTTATGCCGGCATGGTTATGATTTGGAGGACAAGAACAAGAATATACTTTGGTTCCAAAGGAGGATGCTCATAAAAAAAGAAACAAATTCATTTCTTAATCTATGGGCAAGCATCAAGGAAATTTCGTACATAAAATAAATTAATCATATCCCAATGACTTTGTTTGGAATTATTTGAAAAAGACTCATTTGCTTGAATTAAAAAAAAAAAGTGATCAGGTCAGCTGCGGCCTGCGGGAGGGACGAAGCTTCACGGGCGCAAAAGCCGGCTCAGCTGCTAGCCATTTATGGAAACGAAGTTGTGTAAAAGCATCAAATTCTCAAATTAACTAGTGGGCCATTACGGTCACTTTTGTTACGTGGCGATATTTCATTGGTGATGCTCATGTGGAAGTAGTGGTTGTTGCCAAACCGTAATTATAAAAAAAGAAAGGAGGAGAGGTTGCAACTTAAAAGGAATTGAACAGCTGCCTTACGTCCTTACGCATCTTTTACAGATCTGATTTACTAAATACCAAAGGGTATGGTTCTAGTGAGAGGACGGATCGGTTCGAGTACAGCGAGAGAGTGTAAAAGTGTCTTCTTTCCCTAGAGTACACTCCAAGTTTCTGGTGAGTTTGAGCCGTACCGTCTTTTAGTTTTTGATTTTGATTTTTTTTTGTTTGGATTCAGATTATCTGTGTTTTGTCATTGCTCTGGTTCTCTCTCTCTCTCTCTCTTTTTCCCTCCCTTCTTTTCTCCAAATGATGGATTGGTTGAGCTCAGATTGATATAAAGTATATAAGTATTCGCAAATATATCTACTTATTGAATAATAACTCTTGTTGGTTTTGAAGTTTGTGATTTTATTATTTTGGATGAATTTGTTAAATTAGTTTTCGATCGTGATGTCGTGTATGATGAATTTTCAGGCCAAGGAGTGGAAATTGCTCAATTTCGATTTCGTATTTTAAACAGTGGGTTTGATTGTTGTAGAAAAATGGGTAAAGGAGGAGAGGACTACGGCAATAGCGAAAAAGGTGGCGTGGAATTGCTGGACCCTGAGATATTCCCAGCCTGGTCGACAGGTATCAGAGAGTGTGAAGAGAAGTTTAAAGTGAACCATGAGGTGGGTTTGTCCAGTGCAGATGTTGAGAAGAGGCACAGGATTTATGGTTATAATGAGCTAGAGAAGCACGAGGGTGTTTCGATCTGGAAATTGGTATTGGATCAATTTAATGACACGTTAGTTAGGATCTTGTTAGCTGCTGCAATTGTGTCTTTTGTGCTAGCCTGGTATGATGGTCAGGAAGGAGGGGAGATGGAAATCACTGCCTTTGTGGAGCCACTGGTGATTTTCTTGATCTTAATTGTGAATGCAATTGTAGGGATTTGGCAAGAGAGCAATGCAGAGAAAGCATTGGAAGCTCTGAAAGAAATCCAATCAGAGCATGCAACTGTGGTAAGAGATGGCAAGAAGGTTTGGAATTTGCCAGCAAAAGAGCTTGTTCCTGGGGATATTGTGGAGCTTAGAGTTGGTGATAAGGTTCCTGCTGATATGCGGGTTATTAGTTTGGTTAGCTCCACGCTTAGGGTTGAGCAAGGGTCTTTGACAGGAGAAAGTGAAGCAGTGAGTAAGACTGTGAAGGCTGTTCCAGAAAATTCTGATATTCAAGGGAAGAAATGCATGGTTTTTGCTGGGACAACAGTGGTGAATGGACATTGCATATGCTTGGTTACACAGACAGGGATGAAGACAGAGATAGGGACAGTTCACTCACAGATTCATGAAGCATCACAAAGCGAGGAAGACACTCCACTAAAGAAGAAACTGAATGAATTTGGAGAGCTTTTAACATTGATAATTGGAATTGTTTGTGCATTAGTTTGGCTTATTAATGTGAAGTATTTCCTAAGTTGGGAATATGTGGATGGTTGGCCCAAGAATTTTAAATTCTCATTTGAGAAGTGCACGTATTATTTTGAGATTGCCGTTGCTTTGGCAGTGGCTGCCATACCAGAGGGATTGCCTGCAGTCATTACCACATGTCTGGCACTTGGAACTCGAAAGATGGCCCAAAAGAATGCAATTGTTAGAAAGTTGCCTAGTGTTGAGACTCTTGGTTGTACAACTGTGATTTGTTCTGATAAAACTGGTACTTTGACAACCAATCAAATGGCTGTGTCAAAGCTTGTGGCTATTGGTTCTAGGGTTGGCACTCTTCGGTTGTTCAATGTGGAAGGGACCACCTATGATCCTTTTGATGGTAAAATAGAGGACTGGCCTGTGGGTCGAATGGATGCTAACCTTCAGATGATTGCTAAGATAGCTGCAGTTTGCAATGATGCTGGTGTGGAGCAATCTGGGAACCATTATGTTGCTAGTGGAATGCCTACTGAGGCTGCGTTAAAGGTAATATTTACCACTATTTCTGGGTTTGCACTTTTTCTTTTCGGTGGTTACAGTACTGCTTAGATACTATCATTTTAAATCTGGGCTTCTGACTTAAAAAATTTGAATTTGTTACATCTTGAGCTTAAATGGAGCCTTTTATATGATTGGGACACCTTCAATAATCAGAAATGTTAATTCTCCTTTCCCTTGTTCATGTTTTTGTAGAACGTGTGGTTTTGTTGTCTAGCATGTGTTGTCTTCATGTAATTGTTGCTTATCATCAATATAAAACTTTTGGCATCCCCTAAACAATTCCTTTCTAATCCATACCAGGTTCTGGTTGAGAAAATGGGATTCCCTGGAGGACTTAATAATGAATCATCTTCTGGTCAAGGGGACGTCCTACGTATGTACCTGAATTTCTGACTGTTGTGTATCTCTTTGTAGTTTTTCTTTCAGGCTATAAATTTTATATCCTTGTTTTATCATGCATATTAGGCTGTTCTCAACTATGGAACAAAATGGAGCAGCGAATTGCAACTCTTGAGTTTGACCGTGATAGGAAATCGATGGGAGTTATTGTGAATTCCAGTTCAGGCAAAAAATCCTTGCTAGTGAAGGTTCATTCTTCCTCGCAACTGTTTTGTTAATATCTGTTATCTAGATTTCATTTTTTTTGCTCCTCAGTGTTTTAAGTTTGGTACTGTTAATAGTATCATTCATAGTCAAAGGAGCTGTGTTTGGTCAGCTCCACAGCTCCGGCAAAACAAGAATATGCCTGGCCTATGAGTGCATGTATGTTTTTATTCTGCAAGAAACAAGAGAGTCTATGGAAAGATTTTTGAGATAGTAATTTTCACTGTAGCACCCATGATCCGTATTTAGAAAAGAGATTAGAATTTCACCAGCAACTATATTACTTTGTCTACTCTTGATACCTTTTCACTAAAAATGAATGTAACCAATGTATTCGGCCTCAACGTCATAATCTCTAGATTTCTCCTTGCTAATGTCTTGTTGCACCTGTTAGTTTTGGTATATCTGGATAACTAGTGTAGGTGGATTTCATTTCAGAAGTTTAATGAATTTTATTGCTAGAGCACAAGCATTTGTTCCTTTCTTTTCTTTTCGACTTGATTATCATGTTGGAATTTTTACGAATTGTCTTCTGGATTGTGACAGGGGGCAGTAGAAAACTTGTTGGAGAGGAGCTCGTCTATTCAGTTGCTTGATGGTTCCATCATAGACTTGGATCAGTATTTGAGGGATCTTATATTGCAAAACCTTCATGACATGTCAAAAGGTGCATTACGTTGTCTAGGTTTTGCATACAAAGAGGACGTACCAGAATTTGCAACTTATACTGGTGATGAAGATCACCCAGCTCATCAGCTATTACTTAATCCATCTAATTATTCTTCAATTGAAAGCCAACTTGTGTTTGTTGGCTTAGTTGGTATAAGGGTGGGTTGCTTCTATAACCCAGAAAATTTCCTTTTATTCCGCTTTATTTTCCCTTGTGTTTTTCCTTTTCCTTCTTTAGCTGGGGATACGTTTATGAATTGCTGATTAAATTTGACTTGTAATAGGATCCCCCACGGAAAGAGGTTCATCAAGCAATTGAGGATTGCAAAGCAGCTGGAATCCATGTCATAGTCATTACAGGAGACAACAAAGACACTGCAGAAGCTATTTGTCATGAAATAGGTGTATTTGGACCGTATGATAACATAAGTTCTAGAAGCTTGATTGGAAGAGAGTTCATGGAACTTCCTGATAAGAAGCATCATTTAATGCAAAGAAAGGGTGGTGGCTTGCTATTCTCTAGGGCTGAACCAAGACACAAACAAGAAATAGTGAGGTTGCTTAAGGAGGATGGTGAAGTTGTTGCTATGACTGGAGATGGAGTAAATGATGCACCTGCCTTGAAGTTGGCTGATATAGGCATCGCAATGGGCATTGCTGGAACAGAGGTATCACTGAATATTTTGGCATGAATAGCTTAAACTTGAGATGAGAGTGCTTCGACTTACCATTTTATACTCAATGATGTGATTTTGAGTTATCTTTGATATTCGTCTCCGTGCATGCATTGAATTACACTAATAAAATCTTTTTAACAAGTCAGACAAAAATAAACCATTTTCCCTTATACATACGTCATGTATTGGCTGTTTGTGTTAGTTTTACTACACTCCTAACTGAAGACATCCCCCCTCCTATTTTCCTCTATTGCCTAATTTTATCATTTCAGGTTGCAAAGGAAGCATCTGACATGGTGTTAGCAGATGATAATTTTAGCACTATTGTTGCTGCTGTTGGCGAAGGCAGGTCCATCTACAACAATATGAAGGCCTTTATCAGGTCTATACTTAAACCAATTGTTCTCTGTTCTGTGCATATATATATATATATATATATCTTGCACTTTGAAAGTTGTCGGCTTAATTAAGTATTTGCCTAAATGTTCTTGGCAAGGTTTGGCATGCATCATGTTTGAATGACCCCATGACCTACTGTTATGGACCTGTGTTTGGGATCGAATTATGGGTCTATGATTCACCATAGGATCAAACAAAGGAGACCTTTGGTTGTTGGAGCTTCTACCTTTTCGACCTATATTAAATTGAAACCAAGGACTCATTAAAGAAAACCCTACGATCTCTCAACTGTAGAAGTTTTTAACCTTGAATCAAAATTCTACTTATCTTATTTCATATGAAAATAACGTTTATATTTTATAAG
>JAOXYD010000008.1:4148009-4163443 GCA_028565735.1 Pinacopodium congolense
CTGATTAACTTTTCAAACGTTAATCACTCAATTGAAACTTTTAAAAGTTTAATCACTTAACTGAAAAAATCCGAATAACTTGATCACCTCAATGACTATTAACCCTTTATAATATTAAAAGTGATGAATACACAAAAACATTATTTTTTTCTTTTCTAATAAAGAGAGGAGCTTTTGGAAGCTTCTAAGTCAGTCCTTATCTTTAAATATCATACTTTAACTCTATAAAATTCATTAAATCATTATTAGAGTCCATAATTAACAATAAATGAGAGCAAGAATTAAAATTTTATAATTTATAATTAACATAAATTCTTTTTGTTGATGTTGTGGTATTAATGCAAACTTTACCGTTTATACATTCATGAGGGAATTCTCAAGACCTTGTGCTTTTCAATAGATTGGACTGTCAAATAACAGTATTTCAATATCATATAGTCCAATCCCACTGAGTTTATGTAGAACATTGGACCCCATAATTCTACAGTACACGTAATTGGATAACTTTAATGGGATGTTAAATTTGCACTAAAATAATTCCACTGGAAATTATTATGAAAGTAAAGCAATTAATATTTCTTCCTTCATGCAAGATCTTTCGCCCTTGTGTTTTTAAGATTGAAACCAAGTGTTATTAGTTAAAATATAAGCATTTAAATCCCCAAAACTTATTAATTTCAAATGATAAGAGACTTGCATATTTTCTATGGGACGGTGGATTCGGGACCCAATAACCCCACCTATACATGTCTTTATTAGTCTTGATTATAATATAGTTATTGTGGGAACTAATACTTGTCTAACTTCGCTTCAACCTTTCATAAGAATACATTGACGAAACATATAACTTTTCTCCAAGAAATTTTATTAACAAAGAATTGAAGACCGGCACTCCCACGGTTCATGTAATTAATTCATCTGCTTTAGTTTAATGGCTTCCTCGCCTACGATAAAGTGTTGCCTTCATAGGTTATTGATGATCCGAACGAGGGACAAAATGAATGTCTGAAGGGTTCCGGGGTTCGATTAGAATCATCCCAAAACACCTCAAGAGACAATCATCGTTTGAGAAATGCTTTCTTCTTATAGTTGTGATCATTCTGAGACCCAGTTGGGAAGTTCACTTGCAAATTAGGTCAAACAATGAAGGTGTGGAACAGAGTAGACACTTTCAAGTGGTCTGAGTGGTAATTTTTCTTTGAAACAATTATATACTAATATTGTATCACCGTCTCAAGGAGTAAAAAAAAAAAGAAAAAGAAAAGACATTGTAAATAATATCAAATAAAAAAAAGTAAAAAAAAATGTAGCCAACTTGCATTTTGATAAACGTAAAAGAAGAGCCCACCACCACTTCCAGTTCCACCCTTAGTCCCTACAACAGAGAATTGTTTAACACGTCCCATGTGGGGAGCATTTGTTCCAATCATTTATATTTAAATTATGGATAAGCAGATGATTATAATCGTTAAGTGGGATTTTCTTAGCAGACAGAACTACTAAATTTATAACCTTTAGTAGGGTGAAATGATGCCTCTACTTAGGGAAGGTTTAGGATGAGATTAACAAGTATAACAAATTGTCCTTACCGTAGAAATCGAGCGTACGTTATGTGTGACTAATAAGGTGATCATTCAGATGTAAGCCTACTTAGCTTTCAGATGGAAGAATATTTATCAACTTTTTGACATGAAACCGTTCAAGACTTGTTTTTACAGCCAATTTTAGGTGGATTTCTCTCCTCGTAATCCAGACGTGATCCGGATTAGTATTGGTTTTTGGATAATATTTTATTTATTGTAATAATATTGTATTTTTAATATTAAAATATATCAAAATTTTAATTGCGAACCATATATTATTTAACTGTTTCGATGCAATTATGCAAACAATGCTTCTATGAATTTAAACCACAAAAATCAAGAAACCATACTGTGATTGGCTAGAAAAACAGTCGCGATTTGATCCATCTTTCTTATACGAGAGAATCTAAAGCATAGATGCTTGACTTACATCTTTCATGATGATACACAGTTTGAAAAAGATGTTCTGAAACTTCACAAGGTCTCTGAATATTCGCCATGAAAGCGAGACTGAAGAGGGGGGACCCCATGGGCAACTTCCGGAGTAGGTCCTTGAGAATCATCCATATCACTTCGAAATGGGGTATTTATCTCTTGACAGACCTCAAAGCCACTGAAATTTCACTGCCATGGACGACCCTTTACTCCATTGGTGGGAGAAGTAAATAATTGGAAACACCCTTCAAACGTTTCGATTATCAGTTCGTCGATGACCAGAGACTTCCGCTAAAAATTAAGTGAGATTAGAAACCAAGATTAACTTATTACGCTTTGGCGACGGCAATTTCCAGCCACATAGTCCAAATTGAAAGCACCATCATTATTGTGCTTTGACGTGGCCTGTCAAATCCTCTTGCACATGTTACAGTTGGCTTTAGTTAGAAAGAGGCACAACTTGATAAGTTTTGTGGTTTGATGATAAAAGATGCTCCCAGAACTTCACAAATGTCTTAATCTTTACCATCATATTTTTTTCATTGAATTCATTTTTTCCATTCCAATTTTCTTCTTTTAAAAGGTATTTAGGATAAGTTTTAAGATTAAGACGACAATAAATATAAAAAATACAGAAGATACATATTTAAGATATAATTTCATTGACAGTAAATACTTTATTTCTTAATCTTTCTTATTCCAATCTTTTATATTCATTAAACTAGTTAGTTCTATTAAATAAAGCCGCAGAGATATACAGAGTCGACGCTTGAGCTTAAGTCTCACCATTCTATGATTATCTATTCGAGTTTTTGTGAAGATAAAGCTTTGACATCCTTTATTGGTACTATGAGTGCCTTAATTCAATGGTGGGGTGAAGTCGATCGGATCTTTCATAGCCTAGCTGTAGCGTGACATTCGACCAACCTGCGATTATGACAAAAGAGGATCTAGAAAAACTAGTTATTCTTTTTAGCAATAATAACCCAATTCTAAGTCTCGTGTGATTTAAACCTCTCTCGAATCAAATGTACTTGTGTATGAGTTACGTGTTCATGTCTATGGCTAAAACTTGTCCATTGGGGAAGCTAATCTCGAATAGTTATTACAACTCACGTAAAATCAACTGTTTTGTTTACTTCTAAAGCTACCCAAGTCAGTTTTGTCAGGTATTTAAGATAAAAACATAATTTCCATTAACGCACGGCTCAGGAGCAAACTGTAACTGTACCTAATATGACAGGATATAAACCAACTTGAAAGCAATGGAGAAATAGGGGGAAAAAAAAAAAAAGGATGCAACTTGAGTACCCCAACTTCTCGTAGCGTATGAAAACTAACGAGGCCCTATGAAATCCTACAAGGGAATGATGCTCTCTTTCTCTCTCCTCTGTGAGGAAGAACATGGATATGGAGGTGGGGTTGGTTCAAGATGGAAAAAGGCAAAGAGAGTTTGATCAGACAATAAGATAATGATATTGGCAGCGACCCAATAGGCTACATAGGAGTGTGTTGTGGGCAACATACATATATGCACGTTAAATGGAATCAATATTTCAATCACAAACAGTTTTCACCACTAGAATGAGTGAGTCTGTGAACATGTGGTCAATGTACTATCAACCTCATAAACCCTCTCTAACACACTCCTCTCCTCACAACTGAAATATCGTCCTCAAATCAATTTGTTTTTCCTTTTTCGATAAAAGAGTAATTTTTTGATAAAACACTTGAAAATGGCTTTCCTTAAATCGTAAAGGGTTGGACTTCAAAAAGCCATTAATATTCCTCTCAATTTGGAATAGTCAACTCATGACCTCGAACGGGTGTTAAAATAAAAAGTTGAAAAAGAATTACCTCCGATGCTGTACTCGGTTTTACATAGTATGAGCAAGTGTACGATAACTAAAAGGTAAAGTGATATATAAAGTTTGGGGGAGAAAGACTCTCCATTGGGTCACTTGCTCCCTCGTCAGAAGAGGTCATCTGGCTTCAATTCTGTTTTTTGCGGTTCTTAATTTTTCGATTAAGATCAAAAATAAAAATCTATTTGACGGTTAACATAATTATACTTTGATTTCGAAAATAATAAAATATCAAATAAAAATTAGTGACAAATTAATTAATTAATTTTATTTTAATCTCATATAATGATTGTTTATGAATACTAGTAATAAATTCTTCATAGTTTATTAAGACTGAATAATTAAATAAGTAAATTTTTTTAAATATTTTATTTGTAAATTAACATGTATTTATTAAAATATATTTTAATTTTTAAATCAATATTATTATATAAATACTAAATCATTATTTTAAATTTTATGTATTTTAAAGTTATTTTAACACTAAAACATATTAAGTAAATAAGTATTAAATTATATATTTTAAATAATAAAATCAAATTATAATAAAAAATATCAAAAAACCAAAATGAGTTTTATGTTTTTCATAAGCTATGAAAATAGAAAGAAAAAAAAATTAAAAATAAAATGAAACCAAGTCAAATTTTAATGAATTTGAAAATGAAAATTAAAAATAGAAATAAAATTAAACAGACCTTAAATTGACCTGTACTTTGAGAATTATGATGTTACCGAGAGATTGTTGAATTATTGGATCCATCACTACCATTATGAAGTCACTATTGCTTAATTAATGGGGTGAAAAAGCATAGCTTAACTGTCGAAGGTTCAATACGGCCTTATCATTGAAATTAATTAAGGGAGATTTGATTGAGTTTTTGATTGTGGTTGTTATATTTTTGTATTAGATTTTTGTATATTTTTTTAAAATTTTGTATTATTTATCTTAATTTTTATATTATATTAGTGTTTTTTTCGATTTTTGTGTTAAAAAAAATTCAAAAATTAAATCCAAAAGTCAAAGCATTTTCAAACAGTCCCTAAGGACTTAATCCTAAATTTCCTTCTTCTTCATATAATAATAAAATTTATTAACATATACGTTAGTCATTTTTATCAAAAATATTTGAAGTAAATCATATTATAGATATTGTTTTTACTTTAATCATGGTGTAAATGCTAATGTGTTCCAATAAAACATAAAAATCTATCTATTTTCTAATAATAACTTAAAATTTAGAATTGTCTTAAATTAAAGTAATTGATTATTTTATAATCATATCTCTACTAATATATCAAACTAAACATACAAAAACATTTAATGTGAATATATATTACATTAATTATAGTATAAATAGAATTGTAAATTAGATTCAACACTCAAAAATTGGACCTGTCAAGAAATAGTAAGCAATACCACATGGGATTGCATCTTGATGATAAGTATTAATCACCAAAAAGACGAACCTCTAAAGTAGTATAGTCAATGGAGTTTTGAGATAAATTCGAGAAATGAAGTACTATTTAACAATTCAACACTATTGTTAATTATATTTAAGATCACTTTGACTATGGCTTTTCATAATATTTCTTTTGTAGTTTTTCTAAGTTATATCTAATTTTTCTTTTCAAGTTTTTTTTTCTCAATTATGTGTAATTGGTTACATATATATATATATATATGTGCTTAGGTGAACAACAATAATATAATTTATCAAATTCTTCAATCGGTTTGTTCATTATTTTAGGGCCCGTTTGATTTCGTTTTAATTTTTAGATTTGGCTTTTGTATTTTTTAAATACAAAAATTAATAAAAAAATATCACAGAAATCGAAAAAAAAACACTCTAATACAATACAGAAATCAAGACAATAATACAAATATCTATAAAAATACACAAAATTTAATACAAAAATATAACATTCACAACTAAAAATCATAATCAAAAGCTCAATCAAACGGCCTTAATTTAGCAACTTCGGTGTATGAGCATCTTTATGACTTTCTTGACTCTTAAACTCCTCCAACAATTGATCTGGCTGTGAAACTTCTGGTGTATATACTTTAAACTATTGATTGACACCTGAAACTATTTTATGCCGATCATCATTTCACGGGACTTGAAAACATCATTTCATGCAGTTCTCACCTTACCGTGATAACTTGAGTCCACTAAAGCCTGAGACAGGGATCCACTAAACTATGTCAAATGGCTCTATATTCCTCATAGCGCTTTATATGTCCTTTTAACTTAAGCTCCCATTAATTTCTAACGTAAAATTTTCCATCCATGTGGACTTCCAGCATTGGTCAATCATTAGCACAAGGAGCACTATACTAATGATAGGGATCTAGGTGGCGACTGCGCTTTAAGATAAGGCACCTTAAAGAAGCATTAGAGTCACTTTCATGCAAGTATTTTCATGTCAACGTGAGTTCACCACAACCAAGGAATCAACCCATGTCTTGTTTAACGAGACTTCGAAGTGCCCATAGTTCCTGGCTTGAAGCAAATTGTGTATGGCCAATTATGCGCTAACTTGTGTTTACTCTTGTAATAGTCGGCTATGTTAATTTTGATCTTGATTCTTCTAATATTATGGATTCCCACAATATCTTTTTAATAATTGTGAGGGATTTCTTATTTGTAAATCGTCTAGAATCTGAATTCATAATTATCGATTATTTTATTTTAATCTATTCTATCAGAAGTGCATATATATTTATATTCTTTTACTCAATAATACGAGGAGAATTATCAAAGTAATCTTGATGTCTCACCTTCTTTTTCATCTTTCTTCACCAACTAAAAAGCATGTGCTAAGTCACTCTGTTTTCTCTTCCTTCTCTTATAAACACACAATCAACTTCATTTTCATCCGATTATGATAATTCTCCTAATATTGTGTATTTTTATAATATCTTTTAAATAATTATGAGATTATATAATTGTAAAATATCATTAAATTTCTTATTTAAAAGTCAACAAGAATATATATCCATTGATTTTTTTTTCTTTGCCGGTTAGATTTAAGTCATGGAGCACATTATAGCTTTTGTTGGTTTAGGTTTCTGAAAGGGACTTTGGACTTGAAAGAAAAATTAATGGCTGTGGATGGACGACTAACAAGACTTTTGTGGGGACCTTTTATTCATCGGTTTTAGTTGATCGTAGTTGTTATTTCCCCTACACAAATATTAGAAGTTTTTGCTATCAGGTTAACGTTGTCTTGGTCTTGTTTTTAAGTTTTTCCCTTTTTTTTTTGTTGGGCCACGTTACTGATGAGCTGGACCTTGCATTTTCTCAGATCATATGGGTTTGCTTTTTCTGTTCGTTGTTAGTCTTTGCTGAAGGGTCCATTGCCAAAGACTTACTCTGATCTGAAGAAATAAAAAAAAAAATGAACGAATAGCATAAAGAAAATTTATAAATGTTTAATGAATATATCGATTTATTTATTAAAAAAACAAAAAATAAAGAGAAACACACAAAATAAGGTTATTCATAAAAAGAAGATGGAACAATAGAACAAAGTAACCCAACCTGAAACACAAATCAATACAAGTAGATCAGAATATAAAAGTGAAAGACCATGAAATCTATACATAAGAAGTTCCTAGATGTATCAACATGTCGTAGGTAATATATAATCTAGTGGGAAGTTGCTAGAAGAGCTTGTGCTTGCTTTTCGTAACGAAAGCCATCCTTCATGGAATCATCTGCTGACCAAACAAAGATGCCATGTAGTTGCTCCTGACTCTGAAGCTTGTTGCAGGCAGTGAAAAACCCATCTGTGGGAGACAATCCTCCACTTCCATCTGTTGTAAAGCTCACTAACACTTTACCACCATTGTAATTAGAGGTTTGGGTTTTAAAGTAGTTCATGAACTGAGATACTGTGGTTCCTGCACTATAGGCGTAAAACTGGAAGTTGACATAGTCTATGACGTGCCCGTAACTCTTCCACAATGCCATGTAATGGCTCTGAACTTCTTCATCGTCATAAGGAGCTATAGAGGCAAATGAGATTAAGTTGTTGTTCTTGAGGGTTGTTATGAGTTGACCGATACACTCAGCGAAAGTATCAGGATCGGCTTGGAAATGTTCGTAATCAATATCAATCCCGTCCAGGCTATACTGTTTGATGATTTTTGAGAGGGAAGAAACAGCATTGGAAACCCAAGAATCGACTGACTTTGGATTGAAGTAAGCAGGGTTACCTTGTACACTATCTCCAGCGAGACTTAAACCTACTTTGACATTAGAATTTTGGTTTTTGACGGCAGAAACTTGCGAGGGACTAAGGTTGTCGGAGTCCCAAAAGACGTTGAAGTTTCCGTCGGTTGGAGAGGGGGAGCTTGAGGTGTCGTAGTCAATTGCGAAGGAGAGAAGGAAGTGGAATTCAACATTTGGGTTCACAGGAACATCTGTAAATCGAACGTTGTTGAACTCGGCTCCTATGTATTCCCTGAAGACATTAGAGTTCGTGGGAGCTGCGTGGAGTAGTGGTGTGCTGGCAGGGAAAAGAGCTTGGAGAATGAGAAAGATAATGAGAAACTTGGCTAGCTCCATTATTTGTCAATGATAAGTAAACTTGTGAAGTAGTTATGAGTGGACTGAAAATACTTTTTGCTAGAGCTTGTTTATATAGCGTACAGATTTAGACTGTTGTGCCGGAGCAAAGTGACCAGTCTTTCTTTTGTTGTAGATTGCCGGGTACGCGTAAAATAGAGTCTTGCGTCATGAACTTCGACCCTTACTTTGTTGATACAAATGACCAATCAATTCACATGGCTAATTTGTCTGATTTTCCGTTCTGATGATAAGGTGAGTTGTGGTCTTGCTTGTTTGATCTTTTCTTTTGTTGGGTGTATGTGAGTGGTGAGCAGCTTTCCCTTGTGTATTGGGAGTCTAAATTCCGTGTAGTTGCTTTTCTCCTATTAATTAAAATTTTTTTAAAAAAGTATAATTTATAGGTGATAACCACAGATCGAGCGACAACTTTATAACCAATAATAGACTTTCGATGAACATTTTAAATAACAATTTCTTCCCTTATATGACCACTGAGTTGTAGAATTGCTAGAGAATGAATGAAGAGATGACCTAGTGGTTGTCGTTTCTTCAACATGTTTGTGAAATTTTTTATATTCAAACCTTATCTCGCGACACATATTACAATCTCGATTAATGATGTAGAAAACGAGTGCCTGTTGACTAATTATAGGGATTTTATTCTAGCTATAAAAACAGAAAATTTTCTTCCCAAAGGAAGTTAACCAGACTCAAACATAATCTACAAATAACGAATCAATATAATTTAAACACATAAACTCAATAGCCCCCTCGGAACTAAAACCAACTTAATTTCTACAAATTGAATTAAGTAGATGTTAAGTGGATTGAACTAGTTATATATATATATATATAATTCTCAATCTCAAGCAAAAATTTAACAGACTAAATTAAAATTTTAAAAAATATATCGTTTGAGCATTTTAATAAAATAATTAGAAAAGTATTAAATAAAATGTGTATTCAAGAACAATTCAGAAAACAATTTATTCATGAAAAAAAAACCAATTATAAGATTATCTGATCTTTAAAGTTAGTGCCGGTTTTTACTATACTTCATACCCAACTTAACATAGAAGGTTCTGAGTTTTGAAAATTAAATCAACAGAATTAACAAAAAAACAAATTAAATTGTGATAAGATTTTCAATATTTTCTTCTTAAGCTTAATTACCTTTTGAGAATGAGGACCCCAGTTTTGTTTTATTATTGTAAGAATAATAGTATGTCCGAATCAATGATCTCTCTTACAATATAAAGTCTAAATTAAAGAATATATCATTATACTATAAAAAAAGAGACTAAAGATTCATTATAATTGAAAATTTTGTCATGGTAATTATATGTCCTATTGAGACTTAGAAGCTATACTTTGATGTTTGTTAAAGCTTTATGACAGTGACCGGTGACTTATAAGTATGAAGAGTCAATTGTGTTGGGAGAATAACGACAATAATATTATCACATCATAATGATAAAAATAATTCTTTCAAAAAGTTACATTTATGGTGGACTCAAAAAATAAATTTATCATAAATGAAAAAATAATATGTGAAAAATAAATTGCACAAGATACTAGAATTTTTAACGTGAAAAACCACCTCAAAATCGAGGAGTAAAAACTACAAGCGCAATCCAGTAAATCTTCTACTATGTAAAACAATTAGTAGAATAATCAACCATCCCTACTCAATAAATAGGGACAATAACAAAATAATAATAATAAGAGGGTATAGAAAATATCAGACCCAAAACATAAATTAAAGAGGACTTCAAAATCAAAATACACTTTAATCTTAGTTGAACACTATAATCTGAGTCTCACACTTATCACACAACTCACATAATTTTTTTTTTGTTTCTTTTCTTTTATTGTCACTCTTCGTTCCTCTCTCTTTCACTTTATACACATGACCTATTTATAACTAAAACTGCAACCTACAAATGTTGAAAACAAGAAACACAGTTTTGACAATTTTAACAAACCAACATATCTTTGACAAAGAGGAGCAAGCGGTTGGTCTTGATAAGTGATAAAAGGATAAACATCAAAGTTGAAACAGGGAGAGAGCCACAAATGCAACTTGTCCCTTCTATATAGTAGGACCATCGACAAACTCCTCCTCACGCCAGTATAGGAGGGACTATCATCCCTACATTTAAATAACAAGCCTCAAGCTTTTCCTTTAGTAAAGACTTCGTCAACATATTCAAACTATTCTCATCAGTATGAATCTTCTCAAGCTATAATTGCTTGGATTTTAACACATCCATAATCTAATAATATCTCATATCAATATGCTTTAATCTCGAATGGAAAGAGAAATTTTTACCAAGATGAATAGCACTTTGACTATCACAAAACAACACATAACGTTCTTATTCAAAACTAAGTTCCTTTAAAAATTTCTTCACCTATAGCAATTCTTTACAAGTTTTGATTACCATAATAAACTAAGCTTTTGTAGTAAAAAGTGCAACACATTTATGTAATTTTGATTGCCATAATATTACTCCCCCTGCAAATGATATCAAGAATCCTAAAGTAGACTTCCTGAAATTAAGATCACCAGTCATATCTGCATCTGTATAACTAACTAATATAAGTTTATCAATACCAAAATACAAACACAGTGTAGAAGTCCCACGTAGATATCTTAATATCCATTTAATAGTATCCTAATGTTCCTTACTAGGATTAGAAAAGAACGTACTAACAACACCAACGACATAGGCAATATCTGGTCTAATACATACCATAGCATATATCAAATTACCAACCACTGAAAAATAAGGAACTCGCTGCATATTTGCTTTCTCTTCATTAGTAGAAGGACTTTAATTAAGGCTCAATCTAAAGTGATTAGCAAGAGGAGAATTAACCACTTTAGCATTATTCATGTTAAATCTCTGAAGTACCTTCTCAATGTACTTCTCTTAAGATAACCATAGCTTCTTCGCTTTCTTATCTCAAATAATTTGTATACCAAAGATTTGCTTTACTGGCCCTAAGTCTTTCATGACAAAAGACTTACCCAAATGCTTCTTCAAACAATCAATCCTAAAAGCATTATTACCAACAATCAACATGTCATCAACATATAACAAAAGAATAATAAAATCATCACCAGAGAATTTTTGGTAAAACATGCAATAGTCTGAAGTAGTCTTCTTGTAACCTTACTCCCTCATAACTGACTTAAACTTATTATACCATTGTCTTGGTACTTGTTTCAAACCATATAAGCTCTTTCTTAGCTTATAAACATAGTCCTCTTTCCCTTTTACCTTAAAACCCTCTATCTGCTCCATATCAATCTCTTCCTCTAAATCACCATGTAGGAATGTAGTTTTCACATCTATATGCTCAATCTCCAAATCAAGGCTAGCTGCTAAAACAAGTATAATATGAATGGAAGATATCTTAACAAAAATAGAAAGTATCTCATCAAAATCAATACCTTTCCTTTAACTGAATCCTTTGACAACTAATTTAGCTTTGTATCATAGTCGTGAAAATTGTTCTTTATGCTTGACTCTGTACACCCACTTGTTCTTCAAAACTCTCTTACCATTAGGTAGCTTCACCAACTAAATGTATGATTTTCATGCAAAGACTTCATCTCATCTTCAATGGCTTCAATCCACTCTTTCTTATGATCATCACCTATAGCTTCATTATAACTTTCTAGTTCTCTATTATCTGTTAAATTCAACTCATAAATATCATAAAAATATCAAGTGGAAGGATGTCTACCTCTAGAAATTCTCCGTAATTGAAATGGAATTTAAGCTTCAGAAGCTAGAAGCTCATTATCATCAGAATCTATCTGTGTGGGAGCATTTTCAACTTCTAGTTGTTAAGTCTGATCCCTAACTCTCTCAGGCACCATCATTGAAGGTACTATCTCATAATCAACATTGGTTGGAAGATTTGTCTTCTTAACCTTATCAATATCCATTATGGTCTCATTCTTTACAAATATTACACCTCGACTCCTTACAAGTTTCTTCTCAATGGGATCATAAAACCTGTAATCAAATACATCTAAACCATAGCCAACAAATACACACTGTTGTATCTTAACATCAAGTTTTAACCTTTCATCACTAGGAAGATGTACGAATGCCTTACATCCAAATACTCACAAATGGTCATAAGATACATCTTTTCCTGACCATACCCTTTCTGGAACATAAAAATTCAAAGGAACACATGGAAAAAAGTTTAAAACATGTACCACAGTATTCAACGTTTCAAGCCAGAATGACTTCGACAACTTTGCATGTGAAAGTAAACATCTGACCCTCTCTATAAGTGTTGCGTTCATCCTCTTAACTACACCATTTAATTGAGTTTTCTTAGGTAAAGTCGTCTTGTGTCAAATACCATGTTCTTTAAAATATCTTTCAGGGGGTCCAATGTACTCTCCCCTATTGGCTGACTTAAGGCACTTTACCTTATTCCTAGTTTCTCTCTCAACTAGGGCATAATACTGCTTAAATACATCCAAAACCTTATTTTTGTGTTTCAGAGGATAAACCCACAGTTTCCTCGAATAATAATCAATAAATGTAACAAAATAATGGGAACCACGAAGTGGCATAGTCTTAAATGGATCACATACATTGTAATGTATTAACTGCAATACCTCAGGTTTCTTATGTGGATCTATAGATCGCTTAAAGGAAACTCTATGTTGCTTTCTAGCTAAACGATGAACACATCTCTTCAAATGCACATTGTTCAACCAATTCAAGCTCTTTTTCTTGACCAATATCATCATAGCTTTCTTACTCATATGATTAAGTCTCTTGTGCCATGTCTCCACTTTATCATCATTTTCCACTACATTAATCATGCCTTTGGAGATTTTAGCCTGCATCAAATAAAGTGTAGAACATTTCTCACATATATGTGTGTCATCTCGGTTTGTAACTTTGTATGCCCTATCTCCATTCAAGATCACTCTCCATTTCATTGCATTTAACTTATTCTGATTTAGCTTCTTCATCACTTTAGGTGCTCTCTCATCCTTTTAATTTTTTACTTGTTCTCTTAAATCTGAATGCCTCTTCATTATCATTGTCCTAATTGTCTCAAACACACTGATAATAGGCTAATCTCAAGCCAACAATATCCAAGAATTGAAAGTCTTACTCATATTATTGTCCACTATTGAACATTTTGACTTAATACTTTGGAATGTTGTACTCCATATATCATTTAGATATTCAAGTAAATCTTCAACACAAACAGACACAAGTTTATTTAATCTAATGAGCATATCATCAAACTATTATTGAAAAATTGCCTAAACACAACTTCAAAATGCTTTTCTAAGGTCTTTACCCTTTCATTTTCCAACCCAATTATGGTATACATGCCTTGCGCATATCCCATATACAACAGAACGAAATATATCATTTCTAACTCTAATGAGTCCCTCAAAATTTTAACCATAACATTAATACCACATTCCGCATCTATATCTCCCACGTCTTTATCATTTTCTTCTCTTGTAGCTTCATCATTCTCCTCTCCTACAATTTCATTAAACCTAAGTCTAATAGTTTCATTATTCTCATAAATAGTATTTGTAGCATGCCATGGGTCATGCCATATTAACATAGTCTTAGATTGAGCCATTTCATCTACTGTCATGGTATCCAATATATATATATATATATATATCCATTTACGTTGAATATTCAATTCAAATTATAACTTTTATTATCTAAAATTTGTGTATGAATTTGGTCATTTGAAATTTCATTATGTACTCAAATTAAAGGAAAATAATAATAATATGAATAAAAACATGAGGACTTATGTTGTCAATAACCATGAATATTGTATTGATATGGGAATTTTTTTTCATATAGTTCAAATGATTAACTATTCATCATATTGCCACCTGTAAATTTGTTGGACAACTTTATAATTGTGTAACTCTGAGAGTTCTACTTTTTCCTTTGTTGGTTAGACCTGATTTGTATAACTTCTCGCATGAAGACAAAAACTTTTTAAAATAGCAGTCATACTACTGAAGTGGATATTATACATTCAAAATAACCAACTTAAATAAGCTTTAGGATTTTGTTCTTCTTCAAAAAAACTTGTAGATTTTCAATTGCCCATAATTTTCTAAGCTAAATAAAATAGTAAAAAATTAATACCTATTCATTCTTGTGTCTACAAAGCTGGATCTTAAGAGCAGGTGGATTGTAGTTATTCTTATAGATTCTTTACAAATAGTAGAACTAACATTATTTATCTCATTAATGAAAATATTATAAAGCAAATTAACGATACATCCTCCCAATTTCTTAAAAAGGATGCAAGTGAGAAGGGTGGCTCTTGGATCCATGTTTAGTAGACTCGTGAACAACACTAGATTCTAGAAAAAAGATAAAAGAAAAGGCTAAACATTTTTTTATTTACTCCATCAACGATTATGGAACATGGAACACAGATTGGGACTTGTACTTAAATGCTTTCTCTTTTTAGAGTTGATATGGGTGGTGATAGCTTTTTACAACCTTGTCTCATCTTATACACTTCCAATAATGCCGTTATCTTACTGCCTCAGCATCGCCAATCATTAGGTCGTTGTGTCACTGTCTCAATGTCACTAGTTATGTCATATTCCAATATTTTTATATAATAGCAGATAGAATTAGGGATAATGACTTCCAATTTGGGGATTAGGAAGAGTTAAGGACTTTTTTGGGGGTTGAGTTAGGCACTTGAGTTAGGTCTAACTTGATTTTTTTTTTTTAATCTTTTGAAAATCCATGTCATCATACATAGGATCCATTTTCCAATGTCAGTATGCCACGTAAACCAAATTAATATTTGATTAATGGAAAGTCAACAAAATTTGTCTTAAGAGTAATGATTAAAAAATCAGACCGGACCGGTCGGTTTGACCCGGTTAATCCGAAACTAGTCGGTTTACTGGTTCAATTTCA
>JAOXYD010000008.1:4179219-4209297 GCA_028565735.1 Pinacopodium congolense
TTAATATTAAAAAAGTAATATATACTATTTTACAAATATTAAAAATTAAATTAAATTATTTTATAATATTAAAAATATAATAATATTATATTTTTAAAATATTCAGAATTAAATCAAACTTTTAAGAAAATATTAAAGAATAAATCAGACCTTTTCCTCTGTTACTAGGGTTTGGAAACGTGGCATGAAAATTTACAAGCAAAAAGTTTGGCCATGATTAAACAACACGTTTTCGGTGAAATTTTCTAGAAAACCAAAGTGCCAGACTTGGTAAAAACTTTTTGTAGAGATTTACCGTGAAAGGCTGTTCAGCACAACAAAGGAAAAAAAGTGTACATGTACATCTTGATCCACCGCATCAACTTTTAGGCCATATTTTGAATTAGTTTTTTTATTTTATTAAATATAAAAATAACATAAAATATATTAATATAACATAAAATTTAAAAATAATATAAATACACAAAAATTAATTAAAAAATATAAAATAACAACTAAAAATTACATCTAACAATAATACCAAACATTTTTTTATTCACCTCCTCATATTTACAAACAGAATTATTATCTATAATAAAAATATATTTAAAACTAAATACCTTTGTATATTATAAATATATTACATCATATTTAGTAGGATTTAAGTCCTTATCAATTCTTAGAACCTATAATATATACCGCATACAAATTTGCTGACTCTAGCATTGCTTAAGCAGCCATTTCTCGTTTTGTTACAGGGCAGGCTTGACATGCATCGTATCACAATCACATCACATCCGTCTTTCTTTGTCTTCGGAACATGAGATTCCTTTTATTTTCTCTACATAATTACCACAGAATCACTCCATTTCCTATTTATTCGTAATCTGCTACTGCAAAGAAGGTTGGCATTTGACTTGTCGCTAAGGTCCAAGACCAAGGGTAAAAAAAAAAGCTGGGGTCTACAAGACTGTACATGTCCTCTCTACTGCTGGAAATTTGGCAGCTTTAGTTTGTGTATAAAGACAAACTAAACAATGAAAATGAACATAAAAACAAAACGCTTTTGGAGCCCAATGCAGATTCTAATATGGAAAATGAACAGTACTATTCAAATAGGTACAGCAATAGGAGGAGGAGAAAATTTAAAGGGGACCAGTAATATACTCACCAGACAATTGAGATCTTTCTCATTCATCTAGAACCCTAGCTTTAGAGTTACATACTGATCACAACAGAAACCAAGGGGCAAATATCTTACAATACACAAAAGTCAAATCCAGAATTTTCAAAGTACCCCTATTAGATACCTACAAAGGCTAACATGGGCCTATGCAATGCAACTGGATGTACATTAGTTGGTGGGTGTAGGCAAGTAGATATGCTTGGACGACGACGACGACGACGATGATGTGTTGGTGTGTTCTTCTTTGAGATTAGTGGCCGTCATTGGGAAGAGTTCTAGGGTCTTCAATGGTCTGGTACAACATGGGGACGATGAACCAATGTCCACCGTCGACATCATCCAATCATGGCCCCACATTCTCATTGTAGGACTCTCCATCTGGAACCTTGACGGTATCTCAGCCTTCCAACTGTAGTAGTTTGTCAGTTGTGGTGCACCTTCAATTCCTCCCTATTCCAAAATAGTTGCAGAATAAGAATGGAAACGCGATCAATTACTACAACGTGGAAAGTTTTAAGCAATAACCAACAAAGCAATATAGTCCTCCAAGAGACACAGAATAGCTACCTAAGTGAACCTGGCTTAAGCTAAGCCCTATCTAATCTGTAACTATACACGTTCGTTCACATCCTACGAATCCTAGTTATTGACATGTTTTGTCAGTGACGAGTGATAACACGTAGCAACAACTCAGAAGTTGTGTGTTCCCAACAAGTAACTAGAAGTGTAAATATATGTTGGAGATCGTTGCATCCCTTTTCAGTCTTAACTTTGTTGTATCTTTGTTATGCATTATTATTATGTCTAAGTATTGAAGTTCGGGATGGGAAGATTTGTTTCCTCTCATAGTACAATCAGGAAAGAGAAAAGTTAAAACCTTACGTGCAAATTGGAAGTCGTGTACTAAATGAAATAGAAGATTATTTGTCTTGGTCGTGTTCTTAAAGTTAAAATTATTCAAAGGTTCACTAGAAAGGGGGAAGAAGGAAAAGAAGGGAATATTCTCATTACACATTTACCAAAATGAAGTGTGTGTACTTGTGTGTGTATTAGTATATAATCATGGGTCTTAAGTTCTGATTACTAATTCTATTCTGGTAAAAAGGAAACAAAACAAAGTTACCAACAAGGAATAATTGATATATCACCTGATGAGGAATAATAGCAGCTGAGGTGTGGTATGGAAGTTGATGATGGAAATCTGGAACAGGTGAAGGAAGAGGATCAAAGTAGTTAAGAAGATGGTAGGTTGATGGGTTATGTTGTGGCTGTTCAAGATGATGATGATGATAAAGTTGCTGCTGCTGCTGGAGTTGCTTAATGAGTTTCCTTCTAAGCTTCTGTCTATCCCTTGCCTTGTGGTTTTGAAACCAATAGAACACATTCTTGCCTTCAATCTTTCCATACAAAGAGAGGTGAGCAGTGATCCTCTGAATTTGGGAAGCATGAGGGGTTCTCATTCCACTTCTATACAACTCTTCCAAGATCATGAGCTGCTCTGGAGTTGGGCACCACCTGGATGATGTTGAAGGAGACATAATATGTAACAATACCCTCTCTTTGCTGTGGTAGGTTTTGTGTTGATGTTAACTGCTAGGAGAATAAGATCATCTCCAAAGAGGAAGTATAAATAGGAGGACTAGGGAAAAAAGAAAAAGTGGAATAGAGAGATAGAGAGATAGAGAAGTGAGACAAAAGGAATGGAGAGAGATAGAGAGAGAGAGAGAGAGAGAGAGAGACAGAGCAGAATGAAGAAAGGAGATTAAAAGTAAGAGAGAAAAGGTACAAAATTTGCAGGTTGGTAATGCTGATGTTTCCCTGAGAGGGGCATTCAAGTGTAGGTTTCAATCCATTCACAGAGTGAGAGAGAGAGAGAGAGAGAGAGAGAGAGAATCTAAATGGAATGTGAGTAATAAGTAGTTGTAGTGAATGAGATGAAACTGAGTGGAAATAGTGAGGGAGGGGATTGAATGATTATGTCATCATCATCCTATTAGTATTTACTTTATGGACAGAATGTATTGGATACACCAGGTAAATTTGTATTGCATTTGTATTCAGTGGTCACCCATCTTTCAATATCTTTCTCTTTCAACCTTCAATGATCCACAGTTGACCCAACCTGCTTTCCAAGCGAGTGGTGAACACGCCACAAGTAATGAGATTTTATCTGAGATTTTATCTTTTATAAATTAAAAGTTCGTTTGGTAACATTTTTGTTTTGTTTTTTTTATTTTTATTTTTTAATAAAAAAAATAAAAATATGTTTGGTTGATATTTATAATAAAAAATAAAAAATTAAAACGTGTTTAGTTGAGATTTATAAAAATATATATAATTTAATAATGATAGTTTAATATGAAATAAATTTAAATTATTTGACCAAAAAACTCTTATGCACCTTTAAAATATATTATTAGTCAATAGATTGTATCCATTATTCAATGTAAAAAAATATGTTTATAAAATCTATTTTTAAAATGCAGAAAAACATCATTTTATTATTTCTCTATTTTTGTTTATATTTCTCTTATTTTGAAAACAAAAAATATAAATAGAATATAGGCAAACATATTTTTTCCTTTGTCTTTCTATTTTTTAAAAACAAAAACAGAAAATAAAAAACATAAACACAAACAAACAGGCCCTAAGGATAAAACTCGATTACATGCTTCGGTTATTACTGTAATTAAAGAACATTTAAATTAATATAAGTTAAAAAATAAAAAATTCATATAAGTTATTTTATCAGTTTTTATTAATTTTTGTATTTTAAAAAATAGAAATAAAAAATCAAAACTGAAATTACAAATAATCAACCCCTAAAATTTCATTCACTTTTTTCTTTCTTGAAAACGCATAAATAGTTGGATTCTATATATAGCAATTAGCTTTTACGAGACGCATATGCAATCATCAAATTATCATTGGGGGGAATGCATATGAACTATTTTGAAATGCCAATCAAATCAACCAAATGTCTAAAAGACTGTAGTAATCACTCGAGAGGCATCTGTTGGAAAATACAACAAGGAAGCTCTGGAGAGCAAAAGTTAATTATAGTTAGGGGGTGACTACACTACAGCGGCAGTTGATTCATGTAGGGTGTAATTAGCATACAAATTTATGAGGGCTATCTTTTTAGCGGATGGCAAGCTGATAGTCCATCTCCCAAAAGAAAACTCCGTGATCTTGAACCCTGTTCACATTAAGGCCCTTAAAACTGTTATGTCGTATCATTTTTGCCTTCCCTTTTACAAGATTTGGGCACTATCGAAAACTGTTGGACCTCATCTCCTGACATTACCATTAATCTCTCTTCTCCCTCCTATTGATTTATCATCAATTCTGATGCGTGTAAGCTATCTATGTTAAGAATTGGTGCTCTCTCTCTCTCTCTCTCTCTCTCTCTCTCTGTGTGTAGACAAAGGGACTTACGCTACATAAATGCATGCCTGCCTTTTTGGCTTTGCATGCCCTTATCTCCTCTGTTAACATTCCCTTTAATCTCAACCGTCCATTAAGTATAGTATATACATTCATATTGTCCCCCGTGCTACCACCATCCTATTAAAGATTTGAGTTGCTTCGTTGTTCTGTCTTAAGACTGTTGTGTACCAGTGGCAGTGGTGACCCTCCATAATAAAAATCTCTGACGTATCGCATACTACGCAAACCTAGAGAAAAGAGACTGGTTAGCTGTTTAATGTCGATTTAAATTTGATTTTTCGTTAAAATTGGATATGATTTTTGTTAATGCACAATTTTTAAATGTACAAGAAGAGTCGAGGGTCATTTCTCGATCTTTTTTTTTTTGGTTGCTAATTAACTTTGAAATACAATATCCTATAAACAGGAAAAGAAAAAACAGAATTTCCAAGCACCACAGCATTTTACTTTTTCAACATTTTTTTTTCAAACCAATTAAAAGCAATGATTTTACATCATACCTTAAAAAAATTAGGAAGAAAAAATCACCTTAATCAAAATTAATATTAGGAATTGGCCTTTTCAACTATCAACTCATAATCCTTTGTTCCAATCATACTATTGTGAGTGTTCTTACAAGGTATGGGCAATGACTTGTCCCTCCTATAACCGGTATTAGGCTCCCTTTGATTGGTTCACCTACTCATCTCCTTATAGTTTAAGGTGTTAGAAATAAATATGGAATATAATAACAACATTAATTTCATATACACGATCATTAATCAATTGCCTAATGTATGTTTAATAATTATAATGAAATGGTTGATATTTGTTACTTATAGTCACATATCCATCCATATAAAAGGATAAAGTATAAGGTATGATCTTCTACCATTAGCTCTTGTGCAGAGAAAAGAGTGTGTATTTGTGTATTTTCTACTTTTGTTGTGTATTTTTACTGTTGTATTTGTTTTCTTTTGCAGAAAGAAAATAAACAGACTACAAGATCAATGCAGTCTTGAAGGTATATTTTTAATGCTCTAAATAAAAATGAATTTTGATTGTTAAAGTATTGAATGATTTTATTGATTTTTAACATAAGGTATATAGAATTTGTGTCTCCTGTAATTTCTTAATTTATAAAAAAAATTATCATCCATTGTCGGTTTGATTGAGCCATGCGTGATACTGTTATGAAAACATTGTTAAATTCCATGGAAATGTAAATTTCAAAATTGTTAGTAAGGTGAATTCCTTTTCTCGAAGTCATTAAACCACTCGACAACGCTCCAAATTGATGGAATCGTTTCCTTTTGACTTTCGAGCATGAAAGAATATAAAAAAAGAGGGAGAGAGGATAATTTGCTAGTGGTGGTCCATTGCACGAAAATCAGAAAATGCTTGCTACCCCAAAATAAATAGTTATTAAGACCCTGACAAACTTTTCCTTTATTTGTTAAGACTTAAGAGTCCAGGCCAGTACAGTGAATTTGGCAGGAATGGACTGGTAATCGAGAAAGGCTTTATAAACGACTAGGTGTTGAGGCTATGGAGGGAGCTAAGCTACTGTGTTTTATCGGCACACAGACTCTTAACAATTCAGAAACTGAAGAGATTCAACACAGAACTGTCTAGTCACATTTCAGTACCATCCCATATTTATTTTTTGCTTTTGTTTTCTAAGCCTAACGTAACAATGTTACAAGTGTTAAACCAAAGCTTTATCTTTATAGGGTATCGACTATCGAGTAATTTTTATTTATGGTAAAATTTTATGCTCTCGTCATCCATGAATCATTGTTATGTGTCTGTTTTTTGATTGGACGCCTCATTGCGTCGCATAAGTACTGAACTGGCTTGTACTTTCATACAACTCGCCGTGTCTTTTTCTTTCTCTCTAGGTTTCTTTCCATTTTCTAGTTGATGGTCATATGCAACCATCGTCTGGATGCAACGTATATATAATCTCAAGCAATGTCCCCTACAAACGTTAACCTATTTCAGTGAGATTTCCTATTTATTCAGTGCTTATTCTAAATATATTTTTCCCAGAAAAAGAAAAAAGTCTCCTATGTTGTGAGAAATGAAATGAACAAATTCTAAAACGATAATTTTGGAAGTATACATACACTGATACACAAAGACGATGAATTGTAGTCTATAGTCTAAGTAAAAGGGGGGAGAAGTTATGGTGCACGCTAAATGCTGTTTGTGGATCGAATTTCACTGAGAAGTTGAAGATAAGAGGTAGCCTTAATTCTTCTTACGTACATTTCCCTTTTAGTGTGTGCTAGCTCGCGACTAATTCTACTTTTAATTATGGAATATTATGATTGTTACATATTAAGATGCCACATAATGGTTGTAATATCATATAATAATCACTTTTACTTAACATTTTACAGTCTTAATTGATGTCTAAGTACTGGTGAAAAGTGAAGAAAGACATCTTAAACATTCTTTAATCATATCATGCTTGCTATTAAAAAAAAACTTCTTGATCAATTTTTATTATATAATGATTTTTATAGTTTAATAGGTTTAATTAAGTTTTCTTTAATAGAAATCAAAGATTTTATTGTAAATGATACGGAGAAGATAGACTGAAGGAATTGAAAGTAAAACACTGATCAAAATTTCAAAACACATGCTGCATTACACTCTCTCTCCCTAATAAATAAGTCTCCAAGAGGTGGCTTAATTAATATAAGTCCGGGTAAAAAAGATGACATTTATAACATAAGGAATCCCAAAATAAATTGTGATGTAACGCATCGAATGTGCAATGCCATCATCCACTTAGCCTACCGAAATAATTGGAGAAGTTCTCTTTTAGTACCGAGCTCTATTATGCCACCAAGCCCTGCGTCGTTTTATTTCACTGAGCAAACGTCTTGACATTTACTTTCAGCGTCGTACTAAGCTCTGACCCCCATGACCCTTTCAATCAACATTTCCACACTCATTTCTTTTTGCTACAGTCTTATGAACTGTTCCTTGTTAGATACCATACTTCCTTCACGTGCACATAATATATATATGATCATGCCTCAGTCTAGCTTTCCAGAGAAAAATAATCATTTAAGACTATCGTTGAGTGATCTAGTCAACGCAATTTTTTAAATAATAAAATTAGAAAATTTCCAAAACACAAGGGAGACCAATATCATACTCAAACACCAATCAAAATTAACAAGTCAAATAATTCGACTAAAGAGTCATCGCTCACTGATTTAAAGTTCTTTCTACAAGATTGCCTTCCTCCAAAATATCCATTTAACCCTGGTGGAGAAATGTTTCTAATGCTTTTTTTTTTTTTTGTAAAATGATTTAATTCACTTTTTAAACTCTAATTGCGTTAAAATTCTATTAAATTATCACTTTTTTTATACACACGATATGCTAATGTGGCAATAAGAACTCCTATTAATATTAACAGAATATTTTTAAAATATAAAAATAATTAAAAAAGACAAACTTAAACAAGGAGTTCAATTTACTACGTTTAACATATTGCATATATAATTTTAATAATAATTTAATAAAATTTTAATAAAATTAAGATTTATGAGTCAAATTATATCATTTTGTAAATATTAGGAAAATAAAGTGATATTCTTGATAATATTACTAGGTAATTTAAATCTTTTCTTATACGTGAGGAAACAAAATAAACTTTTTCTCAATAACTATATGCAATAAGTTATGGACCGTGTAATTAGTTTTAACTAGTATAATAGGTGCATTCCTCAATGAAATTTACTCCTAGTACTAACGGAGCTTAATTTTGCAAAATTTTGTATACATCAGGTTACGTGTTCAGGAGGTTCATATCGATTTCCTTAGCCAAATCTCAGATTCACATGGTTTGTCTCTGCCCCCACGTGAGTGTTGTATAACAATGCAAGTTATGTCTTACAACGCAAAGGAATATCGAGAAATAGAAGAGTCTTAGGCTTGCAGATAAGACACGAACCCATTCATTTGTGATGTCTTATAAGCCTATGACCGTGGTTAACTTAAGAGGATGTTTAATTGGGTTGTGTATTATAGTTTTATGTTATGATTATTATATTATTATATTAATAATTATATTTTTATCGATTTTTGTGCTATATTAGTGTGATTTTTTAATTAATTTTTGTATTTTAAAAAATAAGAAACTAAAACTAAAAATTGAGTTATGAATTGTAATTTTTTATTGTAGTTTTTATATTTTTGTATTAATTATTGTGTTTTTTTTCAATTTTTATGTTTTAAAAAATAAGAAGTCAAAACAAAAAATCAAAGTCCAACTAATCACAGCCTTAACTTCCAACTTGTGTCTTTTGATCCAAAAGTGTGTAAACTCGTGTTTTTTTGATAAAATTGTCTCTGCATTTTCTTTTCCTGTAAAAGGTGTTCGTCCAATATAAAAACAATAGCTCCTCAAACAAGAAAAGAGGTACATCAGTATTGATAGGCACCTTTTCCAAATGAAAGTTAAATAGGAATTTCATAATATTCAATCGAGTTTCTTATTAGAAATGCAACGAAATTAACAGAATTTTGTCATTTCATCCATCTGTATCTTTGGCATAGAAGTGCTTACCTGGGTTAGGAGTCAATCAGTAAATTAGATCAATAGCATTAGACTATTGAATTCCATTGCACATAGCAATCAAATTAATGACGTATTTATGTAGACTCAAGAAGCCTAGACATTTTATAAATAATTGATTGGAATACTTGGGCATTTGATGGTTATGGTGTAGCGGCAACAACCGATCACCACAACACAAGAGAATCTAAATTATTCTTTTAACATAAATTATATTCAACTTCATGAATTTTAGTAATTAATGAAAAATTTAATCATCACATAAAACTTAATATTTATATTATAGTATTAAAATTGATATTCACAAAATAAAAATCTTGAATAAACAACTTATTATAAATAATTAAGACATAATATCATATACTTGATGTGGAACACATCACGATTTTGTAAAGAGATTATGAAAAATACCATCTCTTCTTTTTAGATGGATTTCTCTCTCTTCAATCCAATCTTAATACTATAGAGATTTTTTGATAGATAAAATTTTTTATAACCCTTAATAGGTAGGGAGATGATTAATTTTATATATTCATAACTCCTTTTGTTGGTACACCCATCAAGTACTCCAAATGACATTGAGATTTATTTTACTATTAAATGAATAATATGAAACAACTCAAATAAATAATTTAGTTCTCATAAACTAAAGAATGTGAATCAATGGGACTCTTTTAATTGTAATCAAGATACATAATGTATTCACATTCATTTTAACAAAAGAATATGAACCAATATGACTCTTTTAATTATAATAAAGGTACATATTGTCACTGCATTCATTCAAGCTATATTCTAACATTCTTCCACTTAACCCGATAACTTAATTCTTTATTTTAATAGTGTAAATATTAACAGTGCATAAACAAGTCTCGTTATGTCATTATAATTTATCTCAACGTAATAAATCACATAATGTGGTTTATAGAGGTAATGTATTTCAACATCGCATACTTCCCTCTATATACCACTACATTAGCAATTTATCAAGTCAAGGATTATAAGTGATGTATAAATATCGTAAAGGTCCACATTAATGTCTCGAGGATATTTTAATTTATTTTTTAATAATAATTAGGTTTATACAAACATAATAATGAAGAAGATTGCCAATATGAATCAAAAACATCTTATTGAGCTCAACAATGTTAAAACATCATCAAAATTAGTCATCCATATAACCAAGACCCATTTTTTGGACCTGTCCTTTACATATCTTTGGTTGTAAGCCTTTAGTTAAAAGATTTGCAATCATAAGATCCGTTTTAATATGTTTAATATGCACTCTTTGTTTCTAAACTTCCTCATTTACAATAAAATATTTCAATTCCATATATTTAGCACCTCTAGAGCATTTGTTATGCTTAGAGAAGAAAAATATTTTAGAATTATCACAATAAAATTTTAATAGCTTAGTAACAATGCCAATAACTCCAACCCTTAAAATAAAGTTTCATAGGCACAATGCATGAATTTTAGCTCTAAAACAAGTTACAAATTCTACTTCCATAATGGATGAAGCAATGATAAATTATTTAGCACTTCTATAAGAAATTGTTCCTTTAGCTAGTAGAAAAAATAACCAAACGTTGATTTTCTACTGTCAATGCACCTAACAAAATTTGAATTTGAGTATTTAATCACTTCTAATAAATTAGATCGTCTATATTTAAGCATATAGTCTTTTATTCCTTAAAGATATCTTAATACTTTCTTAATAGCTATCTAATGGTATATACCAAGATTACTTTAATATGTACCGAACATTATAACTATAAAGCTAGTGCATGTTTGTAAATGCATCAAATTAACAACAAAAAAAGCATATGAAATAGATTCCATTTATTTTCATTCCACATCATTCTTTGAACATTGCATAAGACTTAAGTTAATCCCCTTTTGTATTGGGACAACTTTTGCTAAACATTTGTTCATGTTAAATCTCTCAAGAATTCTTTCAATGTATTCTTTCTAAGATAATCTTACCAATGTTTGTGATTTATTTTGAAATATAAAATTTTTTATCACATATGATGCCTCTCCCATATGGAAGTTTGTTTAAATCCATATATTGACTTTTAAGTTTATAGATCATGTGACCTTTTCCTTCTGTAAAGAAACTTTTAGGTTGGTCTATGTAAACATTCTCCTTAATATATCCATTTAGAAAGGCAGTTTTCATATTCATTTTATGTTACTCTAAATCAAATTGAGTCACTAATGCCATAATTATTGTCAAAGGGCTTTTCCTTGAGACAGGTGAAAAAGTCTCCTTATAGTTAATATCCTCCTTTTAAATATAACTCTTAGTAATAAGTCTAGCTTTATATAGTTTAATATTGCTATTTGAGTTACGTTTGATCTTAAAGATCCATTTGCATTTGACTCTCTTAGAACCTTCTAGCAAATTAATAAGATCTTGCATATTGTTTTGTGTCATTAAATTTAACTAAGCTTTTATAGCATTAATCCATCTATCAGACTTATCACTTTTTATGAACTGTGAAATGAAACAAGATCCTTATAAATGCCTATTCAAATTCTGGCTCTTATAAATAAACCACATAGTCATAAGGAATAATAGATCTTCTTGTCCTTATAGGATATTTAAAGCTATTTCATGTGATTTATTTATGTCAGTCAGTTGTAAGTTAATTCCTTCACGAGGTGTTGCTCCATCCAAATTTTGCCCAGGTTCATTTTATTTCTCCCAATACTAGGACAACATTTGACATGGATGTGCATATAGGGACATTTATGGATAATGGAACATCAACCCTTATTTACTAATTTCCACAATAAGTTTTTTTAACATTCCTACTAACTTTTTCATTTTCAATGAATTTGACATTAGCTGTTTCAACAATTCTTAGACTATGGTTTTGTAATACCTCTCCCCTATATAAATACCTCTTTCTCCCTTGTTTTTTTAAAAATTTCATTTTAACACCCATAAAAATTATTATTCACGCTCTCACTCTCTCCACCCATTTCTTTATCCTCGACGACTCTAATCAGCCAACCTTATATAAGTATCTTTTCCTCTCGTTAAGCTTATTACAATCATAATAGATTTATCCTTCAATATAACCAGGATCATCATAAAAATTAAAGAGAAGAATACAATAAAAATTGAAGAGAAGAATAAAAAAAAAATCCAAAACTTCAATTTGTCGTCTTTGGTGATTGACGACTACCACCATTACCAATTGACTAGTTTGGACGCCAAGAGAAAAAACTTTATAGTCTCATCGCTAACCACCATCTAGATGGCCACTGATTGACAAAAAAAGAGAATAGTATTTTGAATGATCTGTCTTCAATTCATTGAAATTAATTAAGAATTTGAGTTTATTGCTTTAATACAGTTATTTTACTCTTTAAGAGTTTTTATTTAGTATATAAATCGTTAAATTTTGATACTAATTTTTTTTCTGGTGATAAAAAAAATATTATGATGTCGGAGATACTATTCCAACAACTTCTCGATGACTTTTTAGAAAAATTTTGAAAAAAATATAAATTATACTAATAAATTTTCCTTAAAAACTATAGTGAAATTCTCAATAGTTTGCTAATTAAAAATTATAGAATTCTATACGAGAATAAGATCAGTGACCAAATTACATAATTGGATCACCTTAACAATTTTAGTGAGGTTTAGATTATTAATTAAGCTTAGTAAATTGTACATAGTGTTAATTAAGATATTTTCTTTCTTATTTTCTAGGTACATCAGAAGTAGAAATTCTATCTCGAGGTTCGACCAGAGAAATACAACAATAAAATAAGTTCATATTCACTTACTGATCCACACATTATACCACTCATAGAATACGATTTCAATACTAAATGGATGATAGTATATTAAATTTAGATAGATATCATACTTATATATATATATATAATATAGGATTCAAATCATCCAAATCCATCAATTAGGTCTTTATAGTTTCAAAACTATCAAATAAGTAGTTAAGGTTTTAAATTACCTTTACTGTTAGTCCCTCCATTATTTTTATCATATATAGACTAACGACAGTGCCACGTAGTATGTTCACGTGGCACTGAACTAATAGTGAAAGTAATTTAAAACTTTAGGAACATATTTGATAGTTTATCAAACTATAAAGACCTAATTAATAGTTTACCAAACTATACAGACCTAAATAATATTAAAGCTAATAAATAAATTATTTTAATAATTAAAATAAAATTGTTAACAATTATAAAATACAAGTTATAAATATTGTGTTCTTTTAATAAAGAGATAAATTCAAATTAAAAAAATCATACAAATTGTACAAATATTTTATTTTTTATAAATTCAATATCTATAATATTACATATATGTGAGAGTATAACAAACAAATTTATCGTAAAAATAATATAGTAATAATTACTTTAAATTGATAATATTTTGGTTGAAAATAGTTTAATTTAAGTATATTTTTATATAACTTAAATGTTTTTTTAATCAATTCTAATTAAATCTAAATAAAATAATTTGAAACTTAAAATCATATTTAAATATGATTTGAATCTTAAATTTAAATATATTTAAACCCAATTTAAATTATCAATTTTAGATTGAAAATTAATTTGATTAGTTTAAATTTTTTATTCAATTAAAATAAAATTAATAACTTAAATAAAATTTAAATAAAAATAAAAATTTCACTTTTTCTTATGAAAACGTTTTTTATGTTCTTTATAATATTTTAAATATGGTTAAAAAGTCTATATATCTAATTTTACAAGTGCTTCATATTATTTTAAATAAAATTTTAAATAGAATAAATTCTAAGCTATTTTATTTAGGTCTAAACAAAATTTAATATTAAAAATAATTTTAAGTTTATGTGAAGAATTCCTTTTCTTATGTCGAGGATTTAGAAGATGAATAGAATAATACCTAAAAAGATTTTTATTATCTAAATTGGGTTTTAATATATTTAAATTTAAGATTCAAATCATATTTAAATTTGAATTTCAAATTATTTTATTTAGATTCAATCAGAATTGAGTATAAAAAATTTGTTTAAGTTATATATAATTATACTTAAACCAAACTATTTTGAACTAAAAAAATTATCAATTTAAACTAATTATTACTATATTATTTGCATGATAAATATGTCTGTATTATTCTCACATATATGCAATATGATAGATATTAAATTTGTTAAAAATAATATATTTGTATGATTTTTTGAAAATTTTAAATTTTAAATTAATATTTTATTAAAAGAACACAATATTTACAACACATTTTTTAATTATTAATAATTTATTTTAATTATTAAAATAATTTATTAATTAAGTTTAATATCATTTAGGACCTTATAGTTTGGTAAATTATCAATTAGGTTTATATAATTTGATTAACTATCAAATAGGTCTCTAAAGTTTCAAATTATTTTCACTATGTCGTTAGTTCGCATAGGACAGAAATAACGGAGGAACGGTGAAAGTAATTTGAAACCTTAGAGATCTATTTGATATTTTTGAAACTATAATAACCTAATTAATAGATTACCAAACTACATGGGATCTGGATGATTTTAACCTTAGAATAGAATATCGTTTTTTATATATAAACTACACGTATTGGTATTGACATATATATAATAAATATATACATATGTGTGTGTGTGTGTGTGAACATGAAATCCTTATTGTGAAGCTCATGTTACTATTATTACAATATTTAAGTATATACATACAGGTTGGACAACTAGAGCATACTGCATACATTTATGATAATGTTTATATGACTAAACGACTACTTATTGGAATTGTATGATTGATATTTTGAGTTTGTGTTTATTTATGATTGTGGAGGAGGGGGACTCTATAGGACATCTCACCTGATGAGTGTCCATCAAGATTAGATGCGCACTGGTTAAGATCATGAGAGATGTTATGTTTCATGATATTGAGATATGTTATGGATTGATCTTAATTAATGATTGGTTCTTGATCATGTCTTTGTTTATGTTTATTATTAATATTATTATGACTCTAGACACATTGAGCACGAGCTAGTTTATTAATGATGTTTAACTTTCTGCAACCCATTTGGACTAAGTGAGTCTTATAACTATTATGAGTATGGGTGTATGGTTGGGCCATTAGTGATATTTAGTTCCTCGTAATTATTCAATGTTTAGTATTATATGAATTACCCCTGAAAATTAGAATCCTACAGATATTCCTTCTTTATGATCTAGTATGCATTATATATGCTTTATCATGCATCATATTTGGGTGTTTATTCTAGTACAAATTTTATATAAATTGCGTGAACATGTTATAGGGTATCGTAGGTTGATATGAACTTACTCAGTGAAGTTTAATTCCTCTCAACTCTGTTTTTTCATGTCAGTTAATACTATTTTCACATCAATAACTTTTGAGGAGTGTTACCTGTAATTTATCTACCTTTACGTATATGTTTCATTTATTTTTAGTTGTAATTGTACTCTAATTTCTGTAATAACATAATTTCTGATGTTATAAATTTTATTATGATGTATGTTATCATTATTGTACGTTTTTTTGTGTATATATTTACATGTACCTATTTTTTTATTCATTTTCTTATATGTTATGTTTAATTTTGTCGTCAGTTGTTAGGTTTACATGTGATTTGGAAGCCTCAACTTCTGTGTTTCATGTGCCGGTCACATATTCATTTTAGGTCATGATAAGTTTACATTATAAAATCTATATCTTTTATATTTCTTTGGGTAGCAAAAAAAATAACCACTAATAGTTCAAGAATCTATTTTTTTCATGTGTATTATGAATTCGTGTTTCTACTAGACAACCCTAAATATACAGGTGCCTTACACTAGGATTTCTTCTAGTCCATAACTTAAAAAGGTTTTTAAAATCATCTTATTTAGAATCCTATTTAGCAATTATACAACGATTTTAAGTCTATGCATCCATAAGATCTTTGGTAATGAGAAATTACTCTCATCATACTCCTAATTATATCCATTAGTGTCTTATTGTGCCTTTGTATCACAATATTTTGTACTTGGACCTAAACATTGTCCTGATTCGTCGTATTTTTCATAATATTTATCACCTCTATCAAATCTTATACTTTTATCTTTTCTGTTTAATTACTTTTGATCCTATTTACAAAAACTTCAAGGGCATTTACAGTTTAATTTTTTTATTAAGAAAATAGAAATTACCCGTAACGTGAAAAATCATATATAAAGGTAATAAAGTACTTTTCTCCATAAAGAATGGATTGTTAAAAGGTCTACAAATATCAGTGTAAATAATTTCAAGGAGTTGAGTACTTTTTGTAGCTCCTTTCTTGCTATGTTTGGTTTACTTATCTTTAATGCAATCTAAATATTATCAAGATAAAAATTTATATTCAAAAGAATCTCATTTTTTAATCAATCTTTATAATCTTTCTTTAGATATATGACCAAAAAACACTTATGCCATAAGTAATCAGAGTTATCATTCACCATGCCACATTTAGTTCTATAGGAATGATAAACAGTAAACAAAGATTAACAAAAAAAACAACATTAAGTTTCAACTTGTATAAACTGTCCCTAAGAATTCTTGCACCAATAATGGAATAATGATTAAATAAACTAGAACAATCATATCCAAACTTAAAACTAAGCCCATTAACGTTAAGTTTTGAAATAGAAATTAAGTTTGAAGAAATTAATTGTACATAAAAATTTTGCATTACATCCAGGTGATGGCCAATATCCAATACTAGACAATAAGTCCCTATGCCTTCATTTAGGACCTTCTTACAAATTTCCATAAATAGAAAGTTCTTAGTTGGGTGTATGGTTTGAATTGTAAGGAATTCACGAATCATATTAGAAACATAAGAAGTAGCATTAAAATCAAGCCACCAAGTGTTAGAAGGAACTTTAATTAAGTTCCGTTTAGAACACATGAAAGGTTAGATGTTTCTTTATTTTCAAACGAAACTTTATGTTTCAAATAATCTTTTTGATAATGTCTTTCTTTCTAATAAAATTGACACTTATCTTTCTTTTGTTCCTTTTTATTAGCATGAGTAGTAACCTATATAACTTTGATAAGTGCTTTCTTCTTAACTTTCTTGACCTTTGAATTATAAAGCTTACTAGCTCTTTGACCCTAAGAGGATAATAGAATTAACTCTTTGATTCTTTAACTTTGTTTCCTCCTGAGTGAGAAAATTAGACAGTTTATTATAGTGTTGTAGTTGTCCAAACTTAGAAGATAATGAGCTCATAATGAATTGCACTAAAAATAAGTCATTAACTACTATATCTAATTCTTTAAATTTGTTGCAATACTTGTCATCTTAAGCATATGTTGCTGCATGATTTATGGCTTATCATACTTTATGGTTGAGAGCTTAGTCATTAGTGTACAAGCGTGAGACTTAGCAGTAGAACAAAAACATAGCTTAACCATTAGTGTACAAGCATGAGACTTATCAGTAGAATGGAAACATTCTTACATAAGTTAACGTATTCCTTAACACTTTCAGTTTTTGGAGTACCTATCTTAATGTTATTAGTAATAGTTATTTGCATGAAATTAAGACACAATCTATTAGAGCTTTCCCATGTTTGATAACTTGACTTTTCAACCTCATTGCTTATGTCCGTAATAGCAACATATTTTTCTTGCAATAATGTTAAATCAAGATCCATAACACTTAAATGGAAATTGATTTGTTGGCACTAATTAGAGAAGTTCAATCCATTAAACATGGTAATAGAAGAAGCATGCCAATTGCAAGTTTCCTTTAAGTAAACTCAACAATATATTATTATAAGTTTAACTCCACACATGCTTTATCAAATAATTAGACAAACTTCATCAAATTCCATTAATATCTTTGAGTATACAAACATATTTAACAATCGAATATTGATTTTCTTTTATTATATTTATTAGTTATAGAACATTAGTTCACCTTTGGGTAAATCTCGAAATTCTAATAACTAATAAATGTCACCTATCCATATAATTTCAGTAATATGTTTTAACATTTTATGAACAAATGACTATTTATTACATGATAAAAATTCAATTAACTAGTTTAGCTACTTTGTTTACTAGCAAACTATTCTCTTTATATTAAATTCATATATAAATCTAACGTATAGTACGTAATTTTAATTGTAGTAATAATAAAAAATATCTAATATGAGATAAAAATATAACATAGCCAAAATAAAAAATATTCTAGAAAAGAAAAGAAAATACAATAAGTAAAATTTTAATAATTTCATAAATGAAGATAGGATAAAAAATGGTTGAAAGTTACATAAGACGAAATCAAAAATTAATTTAACTATATACGACTATTTCCTTTTACATTTATCGTCATTAATTTTTTAATAATCAAATCAAGGCCAAGCAATTCGACCAAATATTAACAAGCCATTGCAAAATAAAGATTACATCCATAATATTCAAAGCATAATGAAATGGGCCTTTGAATCATAATAAAAGAAATGGATAAATAATTTATTCAGACCTAACTCTCATACCACATATAAAGCTTAATTATCATATAAAACTTAATCTTTATATAGTGTTGGTCTCTATATTACAGATAGGAGGGAAGGGAATTAGGTGATACTAAAATTTTACAAGTTTTTACACTCAATTGAAAATTTTCTCTAAAAAGTATGTGGAAGTTTAAACAAATTTAACAAGCAATTTATAACAATAATATAACATGTAATAAAAATATGATTGAAAATTAAAAGAGACAGGGAAAGAAGGAGTTAAATAAATTTATAATGGTTCAGTGCATAATTCATAATTATGTCTACTCTCCAATCTCCAATACTTTGTTAGGAATTTTCATTATCACAATTTATTTTTACAACTCCCCTTTCTCATAGGGTCTAAGGTTACATTTATAAATTTTTTTTCCACAATCTACCAACTCTAAAAATAAACTTTCAAAAACTCTTTTTATCTCACTCCAGTTTTTAAACGGGCTCTCATTACACTTAAAATGAATGCACATTAAAACACATAAAAAACAACACTAAACTCCATAAATAAACACTTAAAATTCCTCAAATCACTTGCAATTTTATTTTACTACACTTGAATGTATAACATACTCCAATGCATCTATTTAAAGGTAAAACTTAGCCTCTTAGCCATTTATAACTATTGGGTGTTACTAAAAAACTATTTAATTTGTTTTTATCTATTGAAACTAGTCGTTATTGTTTGATTTGCAAAACACTAGTTGACCAATTGCAAACTAATTAATTAGTCTCATTAAATGGTCGATCACTCCTACACTAGACTGATTTTTAACATTGCTTAATATATTTTCACACATTTAAAATACCTTAAAACTAATCCCAACTTTTTCAAATACTTATCTAATACATACGCATCTAAATATTTCTTTATAAATATTTTTATGTATTAAGATGATCATTTAAAACCATTTCCTCTCGATTATATAACTATATGTATAAACACTAATCATGAATGAAAAATACATGAGTTGAACCCTTTAAGTACAATGAAATGATCAAAGATAAGTTTACAACAAAAATTATGGTATAACCTATTCAAATTCTAACTTGGTCTTCAACTTAAACATTTTTTCTTTGATCTTCAATAGCTCCATTTTATACACTAATACTATGAAATATATCTTCTAAACCTTTTTTTTCCTCCACAATTATCTTTTTAACACATGAAATACACTAAAATATAATAATAATAATTTTTTTTATCAATATCAAAACTAAGTAGAACCTCCAACACATAGTATCAAAATTAACATTCATAAAATTTGGTCTTGAATAAACAACTAGGACATAATGTTGTGTACTTAATGCAAAAGACATCATGATTTGTAGAGAGATCAAGAAGAACACTACCTCTTTTTTTAAATTGGTTTCTCTCTCTTAAACTCAAACTTAATGCTACAAAGATTTTTTTATGGAGAAAGTTTTCTCTAACCATTAATAAGTAGAGAGAGGAGTAATTTTATATATCCATAACTCCTTTTATTAATATGTCCATCAAGTACCCCAAAGGACACTGATATTTGTTTCACTATTAAATAAAGAATATGAAACAACCCAAATAAACGTGTTTATTTCTCTTTAATTGAAAAGTGTGAACAAATGGGACTTTTTTAATTGTAATTAAGATTATAATGCCATGTATATGTATATACCTTTCCTTCACCTATATTCTCTATTTTTATATTTTAAACCCCCATAGTCAATGTAATACTTATATATATATACACATATATACCTTTTCCACCATATTCTCCCTATTTTTATATTAGAAGTTAGAAGTTTGATAGATCCGGGAATAACTTATTCCTTTACATCGTGAAATTTCACTATGAAACTAGATGTTGTATTGAATAGGATGAAATATTCACTATCCATCTCTATACCTCCCAATGATGTCATAAAGATAGATCTAATCTACCACTCTTGTCCCTTGGAGATCAATAGTAGGATGTTGATAGCAAACCTAATAGTGATATTAGTTATAAATTTTGACATTATATTCAAGATAGGCTAATTTTTTAATCACTATAACACCTTGAGTTATAAAGAGAAGAAAGAGATGTTTCAGATTCTAGGTGATGGAGAGTTTGTCTTTAAGAGAAATAAAGTGTCATCCCAACCAATGTAATTCCAGTGATAAAGGCCAACTAGATGCTGAGGTATAGATGTCAAGGATTGTTAGCCTCAATTAGAGACCTATTTATAGGAAACAACAACATTCAAAGTGTTTTAATAGTTCAAAAATTTTTACATGTATTTCCAAAGAAGTTGTTAGGATTATCTCCAGAGAAAGAAGTTAAAATTTACATTAATTTAAGACCTAGTACAACTTCAATCTCCATATCACCAAACAAAATGACATATGTAGAGTTGAAAAAAAATTGCAGGATTTGATAGATAAGGGCTTCATTAGACCTAGTACATCACACTAAGGTGTATTAATATTGTTTGTAAGGAAGAAAGTTAATTCTTTTTGGTTATATATTTATCGTCGATAGTTGAATAAAGTGGCCATCCACAACAAATACTTGTTCTCACAAATCAATGATCTATTTGATCAACTTTAGGGTGCAAGTTTTTATGTTTAAACTGACTAAAGCTTTGCATATTATTAATTAAGAATCAGAGGAAAAGATATATTCAAGATTGCCTTCAGAACTTGGTACAACTATTACAAATTTTTAATAATGTTCTTTTAGTAGGGTTTTAAAAAGTGGTTCGAACTGGTGTACCACCAGTTCAAATGGTACTAGCCTGAAACTAGTATGGTTTGGGTTAAAATCATATCAATTTCAAATATCGAATCAAATCAGTAATACTGATCCGAATCGCTTAGATTTGGGGCAGTTTTAGTTTACCTAACCGGTATTGTAAATTCCAAAAGTTTTTTTTTAATTTTCAATACATCAGTCGATCGATGTTAATAACAAAAGTTTCAGCTATAGGAAAGTGGACATTTAAATCTATTTTTTCATTTTTATTTTTATTTTAAAGTTTAGAGAAAGTGGAGTGATTCCATTGCTCCACTTTCTTTTTAATTTTTATTTTAAAGTTCACTTCATTTCACTTTATTTTTAATTTTTTAACTTTTTAAAAATTTCTTTTTATTTTATAATACTAAAATATTAATGGTGTTTTATTTTTAAAATGATAAATATTTTTATTTATTATTTAATGTATAAATTAATTTATGATTGTTTTTTATAGAGAGTCAATTTTATTTTTATTTTTGGTCTCTAATTAATAAATCCTTCATTAATTCATTATTGTATTTGTAATTTTTTTAATATGATATTAAATAACTTTAAATACTCTACTAAATTATATTTATATTTATGATTTTATGAATATGAATTAATGAAAAATAAAAGGATAAAATTTTAAAATTATTCTTATTACAACTAATTTATTAATTATTTTGAATGCTACATTAATTCATATAATGAATATAAAGTATTTAAGGTAATTAATAAATTTATTATTATGTCAAATTTATATTATTATTGATTTTTTGAGATAAAATTGAAATAAAGTTAAAAATATACAATAAAATATATTGAAGGAAATTTTAGAAAATTTATAAAATTTAAGGTTGAAATTGTGTTTATAAGGGATACATAATATATACATCGAACATTTTGCAGATTTTATAAAATATAGGGATCATTTTATAATTTTAAAAAATTAGCTGGTACCGACACTAGTATTGGCCGATAGTAGTACGATATTATTTCGGAGCAAAAATCGGTACCGATATAGTATTATTTTTTAAAACTTTGCCATAAGTCTTGCCAGGGCCCTAGTAGATTTTATAGACCTGATAAATAGGATGTTCAAATCATTTTTGGATAGGTTTGTTATTGTCTCCATTAATGGTATATTAATATATTCACGAACAAACAAAAAGCACCCCCAACATTTAAGAATGATACTACAAATACTTATAGAACATTAGTTGTATGCTAAGTTCTTGAAGTTTGAGGTCTGTCTTGAGAATGTCACATTTTTAACATATGTGGTGTCTACGGATGGAATATAAGTACATTTGAAAAAGATGAAAAACTAAAATAGATCAATGACAATTACAAAATTTTGAAGTTTTCTAGGTTTAGTAGATTATTATCAAAGATTTTTCCAAAATGTATCCAAGATCGTAGCCTTATTAATCATTATGATGCAAAAGAATATTCAATTCATTTGGTTGGATATCTGCAAGGAGAGTTTTCAGAAACTGAAGAAGTGTTTGATCACATCACTAGTATTGGCTTTACCATCTAAAAATGAAAAATCTCAATTATATTACAATGCTTTGAGAATTGGCTTAAGGCATGTACTAATGTAGAATGATAGGATAAACACTTATGCTTCCAAATAATTGAAGAAATACGAACAAAATTACCCTACCTACAATTTAAAGATAGTAACAGTGATTTTTACCTTAAAAATTTGGAGATATTATTTATATAAGGAAACGTAAAAAATTTATACGAATTATAGAATTTTAAAGAATATATTCTAGTGGAAGGATTTGAAGGTGAGATAAAGAAGGTGAATGGAACTGATGAATGACTATGACTACAAAATTCAATATCATCCTCGAAAAAACAATATTGTAGTAAATGCACTAAGCAGGAAATCTTTAAATAGTTTAACGTATATTGTAGTAGATATGAGAGCTTTAACTAAAGAGTTGCTTGATCTGATGGATCAAGATACTTAATTCAAATTTCAGGTTCAAGAATACTATTGGCTGATATCAAAGTGTAGTAAGTATTATTAAACAGGATCAAGATTGCTTAAGTTAAAGATCTTAAGTTCTAGAAGCTTATGTATGAAGCCTAAAAAGGGCATCACAAAGATTTTGAAATCGATGGAGGATGCATTCTACGAATTAATTGGAGATTCTGTATTCTAGATGTAGAAAATCTGAATGAAGATATCTAAGACAAAGCACTTTATATGGCGTACAATATACACTCAAGTTCCAACAAGATGTATCATCATATAAAAAGCATGTATTGAAGGAATGATATGAAGAAGGATGTGACCGAATATGTCTCTAAATGTTTAACAAGTCAACAAGTAAAATAAAAATATCAGAGAGCTCCAGGTAAATTATAGCCACTACTAATTCTTAAGTTGAAATGCGAAAGATCCACAATAGATTTTTTGATTAGCCTAATCTATAAAAGAAACTGATATAACTCGATTTAAGTGATTGTAGGTAGGTTGATAAAATCAGTCCATTTCATACTAGTAAAGCTACTTACTCAGTGTCTAATCTCCTATAAATATATGTCGTAAGGATGGTATGTCTCTATAGAGTGCTTGCGTTTATAGTTTTTGACTGAGGATCATATTTCTTGTCTCAATTCTAGAGGAAGTTATAAGAGGTATTGGGTGCCAGATTAGACTTTAATACAACATTCCATCCTTAGATTGATGGATAATTCAAGAGACCAATTCATATCTTGGAAGATATGTTGAGTATTTGTATGATTAACTTTGGTAGTAGTTGATATTTGCATTTGTCCTTGATTAAGTTCATTTACAACAATAACTACCACAGTAGTATTGAGATTGTAACTTATAAGGTTTTATACAAATGAAAATATAGGTCACCATTGTATTGAGAGGAGGTAGGCCAAAGGAAGTTTAAGAGCTTGAACTAATTAAGATCATATAAAAAAAGATTTCGCTAATCAAGTAGGGACTATAGATAGCGTTTAGCAAACAAAAGATTTATACTGACTTGAAATATAAGGAGGTGGTATTTCGAATTGTGATTTTATGTTCCTAAAGGTGTCTCTAATAAAGAGCATGATAAGGTTCGAAAAGAGAGAAAATTTGTCTTTAAAGTACGTTGAAGATCATGAGATAATGAAGAGAGTTAAGAAGATAACATATAGATTAGCATTACCCTCAGATATGTTATAAGTCTACCTAATATTCCACATTTTCAAGCTTCACAAATATATTTTTTATCCTTCTCACGTACTCTAGCCATAAAGTCTGGAGGTGAATAAAGACCTAGGCTACGAAGAGGAGTTAGTAGCTATTTTATATCCTCAAGTGTGTTAACTATGGTCAAAGTTGATCTCAATAGTCAAGGTGCTGTTGAGGTATGGTGGTACTAAGGAAATCACTTGGGAAATAAAGTGGGAAATGCGAGAAACATATCCATACTTATTTTTTTAATAGTGATTTACTGTAAATTTGAGGATTTTTTTTTTTGTAATAGGGAAAGAATATAATACTCCATACCATATATATACACACCTTTCCCTCACATATATACTTCATTTTTACATTTTGACCTCCAAAAGTTTTACTATTCACAAAATTGCCCTTTCATTATTTACTATCATCAGTGACCCTAATCGACCCAATAACTATTTCAATCGATTCCTCTTATCGAACTCAAGTTAACTATAGCAAACTTGCCTTATAAAATTATTGGAAATATTATGAATATTAAAGGAATAGGCATTAGAAAATTGCCAATCGTCGATTTGCTATCTCGGTTAGTTGTTGCTTGCATCCAATACCATTCTTTAACTCGCCTCAATACCAAGAGAAAAACTCTTAAGGTCCCATTGTCAGAAAGTTTTGAAATCGTTACAAATTGAAGGAATTTTGATTAGGATTCTAACGAAGTTTTTCGCCAATTCGTCTAATTTTGATAAGAATCCAAACTTCTTATAGTTATAAAAATTAATCTAAATGTTAAGAGCTTTTGATTTGTTATATAGATTATTAAATATTAATGGAAAATTTTTTTCGATCATTAAAGGAATATTACAATAGTTGAAAGTATTATTTTGACAATTTTTTTGGAAAATTAAGATAGTTTTGAAAAATTTTATAAATCGTGCTAATCTTTTTCCTCTTAATAACTACAATGAAACTTCTAATGATTTGCAAATTAAAATTCATGGAAAGTTCATGTAAAAATAAGAATAACAACCTAATTCCATAGTTGGACTACCCTAACAAACGTAATGAGTTTTAGGTTGTTAATTGACTTTAATAACACGTATAATTGAAATAATTGGAATGTATGTGATAGTAGTTTTCTCACTAGAATTTTTGTAAAATAAGCCATCGAGTTAAGAGTGTCCTCTAATTTAATAAATCAACTTTTTAGAGTCCTTAGAGGTTTAATGAGTAACTTCTAATGCTAATTCTCTTTTTTTTTTGTTCCCTTATTTCATTATGAGTGGGACCCCCATCATAAAGCTTTGATTGAAGAGTTTATCGATCAAGTAAGTTCATATTCACTTTGTTAATGAAGAGTCTATACCAAGCTCTAAGCATGATTTAATATTGGTATAGATGTTGATATACTAAGTTAAGATGAATTTATATGTTAGGTGTATATGCGTAAAAAATGATAACATATATATATATATACACATACCCATATATATAAATACATATATGGACACTTTCGTAAATATATATTTTTGCAATACCTATGTAATTATTATCACGATATTGAAGTATGTACTTGTCAACCTTAGGTATTAAGGCATATTGCATGCATTTACTTTAATCTCTATATGATTAAATGTTCGGTGTGTTTAATTGTGTGCTTAGTGAGTAGATTATGATCATTAGAGGAGGAAAATCTATAGGATATATCATTTGATAAGTATGCATCAGAATCAAATGCATAATAATATGATCACGAGAGATTTTATGATTGATTATTGAGATATAATAGGGATCAATACTGGTTAATATATGGCTTTTGGTTAGGTCCTCGATTGATTTATTATTGATTTGATTATGTTTTTGACATGTTGTGTGAAGACTAGGTTGCTGATGATATATTGCCCCTTACATTCCCTTTATATTAAGAGAGCTTTATGACTATTATGAGTATATATTTATGATTAGACCATTGTTAATGCATTATTCCTCACAACTATTCTAGATTTAATAATGTGGGGATTATTTTTGGAGGCTAGGGTTCTATAGAAGTTCCTTCTCCTTATTTATATATGCACTATATTTGATTTGACGTGCATCATGATTGTGTATATATATGATAGTATTGATATATTATTATATGTGAGCATATCATTAGGTATTGTGAGGGAATATGAATTACTCAGTAAGGTCTGACCTTAACCATATTGTTTTCAAGTCAATTACCAACAACTTCATAATAGTGACTCTCGAGAATTGTTGACCCTAACATTCTTGTTCATGATATATCTTTTTGTTTAACTATTGATTATACTTGTATTTTAGCATACACAATAATATGATTGAGTTTGTTGTCATTTTCTTATAACATATACGATTAATATTATATTGGTATTGCATGATTCCTTATACATGTTTATGACATTATTTGATTTTAACTTTTATACATATAAATATGTGTTTGTCATTAATTATTAGGCTTATATATGATCTAAAGACTTCGATTATCAAGTCTTATGTGCTAGTCACTTGTTTGTTTTGAATCATAAAAAAGATGCATAATATCTTTACATTCACTTTAACCAAAGAATATAAAGATTATGGCAGATTATGTTCACTAAGAAATGACTCGAAATTGGATCTTAGTCTATTTGAGATTTTTTATTTTAATTGTAATCAAAGGTGTTTTCTTGTCTCTCGTTTCTTTTTTGAACAAATCGAAGAACCTAATGGTAAAGGATCGAATACATTAAAAAAAATCCTTTCTTATGAGATCACCATGATTGTTACTTTATCCGTATCGAGGAGATGTGACAAAGCCTTCCTTATCAATAATCATAACAAAGATGCATAATATATTTACATTCACTTTAACCAAAGAATATAAACTAATAAGTCTCTTTTAATTATAATAAAAGTACATAATATAGCCACATCCATTCGGGTCATACTCCAACAATTTAATGAAAACTATAAATATATTGATGAATTTTTTAAACTTCACTCATAGTTAAAAAGATTTTCTTATTGACTATTATTTAGATTACAACCAATAAATCATACTTCTTATTTTAATAAATTTGCTCTGGTATCATCCAAGAAGTTAAACTTCAACTTATACATGCTGAAATAAAGTTACACTCTAAAATATTAAAAATTATCTTAAATAATCAACTATAGTATTCCAAAAATCTAGTCTATGCTATGACCAGAAAGAAAGGCAAAAAGGACTAACCTTCATGAGAAAGTTAGGGCAATTTGATTCAGTTTTTAGTTGTGATTTTTAATTTTTGTATTGAATTTTGTATATTTTTATGAATTTTTGTGTTGTATTTCTCAATTTCTGTACTATATTAGTATGTTATTTTTTCGATTTCTGTTATATTTTTTTTCGATTTTCATATTTAAAAAAACTAAAAATTAAAACCAAAAAAGAACTAAAAACGAAAAGTAACACTCTATAACGACAAACGAACGATAAGAATGCTTTTAATAGAAAGATGTCAGTGACCTAAGTAAAACTGAGACAGGACCTTGCATTAGAACCTCTTTTTAGGTGTGGCTGGTGCAACCATGTAAAAGTTGCACCAATGTCTATTGTCGTCTTTATACAACTCTAGTGGAACTACGTTATAAGCTGATCAAAATTCAAAAGTTACATTATATATATGTTTCTTCATAACAAAGGTTCTTTTGGTAGCTAGCAACTGTGTTTGCGTGGGAGAAAATAGCGTCAATTGAGGTTCCCCTGCAATTCTTCCATGAGTTGTTCATTCAGGAAAATGGAAGAGCTCTTTCAGGTATCTAACTATAAAAATGACATCCACACTATTGCTTTTTTACCAAGCTGCCATGTGGCAGTATGGATAATGATCTAATTGTCTACGTAATATCGATTATTGCTAAGCTAAACCATGGAAGCTGCAAAAAGTGACATCTATACTCGTGTAAAGGTAACTAAAAACTAATATACCTATAAATTTCATCATTAAAATGAGTGTTCATGCAACGTCATTTACTGATTATTAATCTAGCTTTTGTTTTTTTGGGTATTATGCTGGAGATTCGAACTAATTATGTGAGAGATAAGGTGATATATATATATATATATATATCTGTATGTCTAGAAAGAAATAAATGGCAGTTAAGCTTAGGTTTGAACAAATTGAGGCACGTATATATCTTAGCAAATTTACGTACACTTTGGTATTGGTTGATTTGTCACTCACCAAGCCTTAAGGCTTGGATTTAATGGAATTTCATATGCTATATCGAAGTCACACTGGAGTAGCCATTAAGATGTGGTAATCTCATAATGCCATTTGATTAGAGACGCCATTAAAATGTATTGCTATATTAATCCTTTGGGACATGGAAATCTTTGACTTGAAAAAGAAGAAGGTCAAACAGATTATTATCTTTGACTACACTCTAGAGTAGTTCTAACAACTAGAACATAATAAAATATCTATCCATGAGGCTTGTCCATAGTTGAATAGGAAAACCTTAAACTTTAATCAAGCAAAGCCCCTTCCCTGCTCTCTATATATCCGAATCCTTTCAAGCACTGATCACTACACTACACAACAAAAACAACTTTCGCACTCATCTGGTCTCCAACTCTAAAAGGAAAATAAAAAACAGAAATTTTCAGGCAGATCAAAGAGAGAAAATGGGCGCTTGTCTTCATCCTCCAACAGTTCCAACAGTTCTTCTGTTCATATTTCTAACAATCTGTCTCCTTCCTGAGCTTGCCTGTGGCATAACCCGACACTACAAGCTCGATGTATGTATTGTATATGGCACATAAATGACGAGCACCATCCTCTCGCCCCACAATTTTGTCAGCTGCATTCATCTTCTTAGATATGTAACTAACTGTTTGATATTGGACGTGATTTGCAGATAAAGATGCAGAATGTAACCCGCCTGTGCCATACCAAGAGCATGGTGACAGTGAATGATCAATTTCCAGGGCCTCGCATTGTAGCTAGGGAGGGTGACCGTCTTCTCATTAAAGTGGTTAACCACATCCAAAATAACGTCTCTCTCCACTGGTAACCATCCAAACCTTTCAGTCAATATGTAGCTACAGAGCTAACTATCAAAAGAAGAATATATGCATTAACGAAAGTGATCAAATTTCGTTGGAACAGGCATGGAATTCGACAGCTTCGAAGTGGGTGGGCAGATGGACCAGCGTACATAACTCAGTGCCCTATACAAACCGGGCAGAGCTATGTGTATAACTACACCATTGTTGGCCAGAGAGGCACCCTTTTTTGGCATGCCCATATATCCTGGCTGAGGGCATCAGTCTATGGTCCGCTTATTATTCTTCCCAAGCATGATGTCCCTTATCCATTTTCTAAACCTTACAAGGA
>JAOXYD010000008.1:4209397-4228792 GCA_028565735.1 Pinacopodium congolense
ATCGGCTTCATCCATCCCATTTGGGGTGCTGCGACTAATCAATGCAGCTCTCAACGATGAGCTCTTTTTTAGCATAGCCAACCACACACTCACGGTTGTTGAAGCTGACGCTCTCTACGTTAAACCCTTTGACACTGACACAATTCTGATTGCTCCAGGACAGACCACAAATTTTCTTCTCAAGACTAAACCCCAATTCCCACATGCCACTTTTTTCATGACTGCTAGGCCATACGTGACTGGACTAGGAACCTTTGACAATTCCACAGTCGCCGGTATTTTAGAATATGTAGCCCCACGATCAAGCGTTTCCATCAAAGACCTTAAACTCTACAAACCAACTCTGCCACCACTCAACGACACTGGTTTTGCTGCAAACTTTACGAGCAAACTTCGTAGTTTAGCCAGTGCTCAATTCCCTGCTAACGTGCCACAAAAAGTTGATCGGCGATTTTTTTTCACCGTAGGCCTTGGAACTAACCCTTGCCCAGAAAACCAAACCTGCCAGGGTCCAAATGGTTCCATGTTTGCAGCCTCAGTTAATAATGTATCTTTTGCACTGCCATCCATAGCTCTGCTCCAAGCACACTATACCGGCCAATCTAATGGTGTTTATGCTCCTACTTTTCCAATTAGTCCGTTAATCCCTTTTAACTATACCGGTAATCCACCTAATAATACAATGGTTGTCAATGGGACGAAGTTAGTTGTGCTTCCTTATAACACAAGCGTGGAGCTAATTATGCAAGACACCAGCATACTTGGGGCTGAAAGTCATCCTCTTCACTTGCATGGCTTTAATTTCTTCGTTGTGGGGCAGGGTTTTGGTAACTTTGATCTGAATAAAGACCCTGCAAAATTCAATCTTGCTGACCCTGTTGAGAGGAACACTGTTGGTGTCCCCTCAGGAGGGTGGGTTGCCATTCGTTTCTTAGCAGATAACCCAGGTCAGTATGATAGTGCTCTTCTAATTGTATTGTATCCTAATGGAATTGATCTGACGATTAATAATAATTGTGATGGTGATCATTATGTGTTTTCCTGTACAGGGGTATGGTTTATGCATTGCCATTTAGAAGTGCACACAAGCTGGGGCCTGAAGATGGCTTGGGTTATCTTAGATGGAAGCCTTCCCAATCAGAAGTTGCTGCCTCCACCAGCTGATCTTCCCAAGTGTTGAAATAGCTCATCTCTCCGAAAAGCTCTAAGAAGAAACAGGAACTCACCTCCCTTTTCTCTTTTTGATTTTTGTATCACAACTATTTTTATCATCCCTCCTTCAGTATCAGCCATCTGGAGTTCAAGTTAGACCCGGCAATTTTTTATAACTTATCAACACTTGCAATAAGAGGCACATTGTATCAAGTTTGTACCTATTCTAATGAGCATTTGGTTTCAGTTTGTGCGTCTTTGAATGTTTATGTTAAAGACACCACCTTTCCACATTCAGTCACTCGCATGTTAAAGAGCAGCAAAGTTGCTAAACCTTTAACAAGTTAAAGGTCAACGCACCAAAAGACACACAATATGCAGTGAAAACACAAGCCTATAATAGAACACTGGACTTGCTTTATTACGATTTTTAGTTACAGAAATAGTAGGAATACCAATCGTTGATAATCGGAATTAATAACGGAAAAAATAAAATCTTATTTTAAAATCATTTTAAATTATATAATAATTTTTAAATGCAATAACTTATGAATATTAAATCATATTTTACTATAAATTTTTTCTACAAGTTTAATTGATTTCTGAAATAAATTAATGAAAATTATCGTATTTACAAAAGTGTTCTATCTGTTCATACAAATAAATTTAAAAATTATATGAGTAGTATAAGGAGAGGTAAGTACGTGGTAACAACTCAGTTTGGGCCTTTTTAATTATTTAATTAACATATAATTCTAATATTAATAAAATTTTAATTAGAATTAAAATTAAATTAAATTAAATATCTATTGAATTTTAATAATATTCAATATCTAATATTAGTTTTTATTTACTTAATATTTTATATTTATCTTCAAATTTTCTTAAAATTTACGAGAATTTTGAACTTGGTTGAATTACCTTTTTTTTCTCTTAAATCTTTAGTTATATAATCCTAAATTATATTTATGATTTGATAAATTAAATTCCTCTAATTTATATTTAGTAGTACAATTAAATAATTTGTGTTCATATACTAAAAGTGATGTTTAAATACATATTATGACCTTATAAATCTTAGAAATGTTAAAGTGATTTTGATTTTTTTACACACTATGAGAAAAAAGTTTTAAGCAATGATAACTTTGTAATAGTTTTAAAATGTGTTGTTAAAAGTTATTATAATGCAATATTTTTTAAAGTATTTGTTACTAATAATGTGAAAAAGTAATGATAATAATAATTTGTCGGTATAGACTGAAAAGGCAAAAAATAAAAAAATCACTGTTTTGAAATCTTAAATATATAACAACTAAAATTGCTACTAATTAAAATAACTTTAAGTAATAATTAAAGTGTTGCTTTAAATTATGCATTTAATATTTTATTTTTAAAATTAATTTAAATAATATTTAATTTATATTTTCAAATATTTAAAAAATATAATTTTCTTATTTAAAGGTATAAAAATTTAAAAATTTTAAAAGAAATGATGGTTAAATTTTATTTAAAAATAAAAAAAATAAAAATTAATCATGGGAATAAGTTTCATGACATCTTAAAAGATTTCAAATATTTAAAAAATCTTATTTAAAGGGAATAAATATTTTAGAATTTAAAAATTAAAAAAGAAATTATTGTTAGAATTAATAAAAAATAAAAAATAAAAAATCAACGTGAGAATAAGTCCTATGACCTCTTAAAAGATTTGAGATATTTAAATTTTTAAAGATTTTCTTATTTAAAAGAATTAAAAGATTTTATAATTTAAAATATAAATAAAATAATTAATAGAAATAATTAAAAAAAGAGGTCATAGAATCGAACCCATAACCTCTAGAAAGGCTCAAATGTTTTTGAGCCAAAGCAGCCACTAGAAAGGCTCTTGCCTTCATTGCTTTCTTTTAGGTATTGTCTTTTACTGCATTCGCTCTGTGTACCCTTTTGCTTGTTCTTAATCATGGCACTGGCTCTCCATCTGGGATTCTTTTATCACTTTATACAACTGATATTGGGTGTCTTTTGATTATGCTTGATTGTACTTTACTCTTTGCTTCTTAATTTCCCTTCTTGTTGAGCAAGATTGAGGCTGAAAGTTTCGTTCTCATTTAATGTTTTCTTTTGTTGTGTTTTATGATTTGGTAGTCGAATGTATTAATATTATAGATAGGGAATGTTTCTTATAGTTCAGGATTCATATAATGACAAATGAGATGATGATTAGGAGACAATATTGAAAAAGCCTAACAACATTAATTATTATCTTTTCTACTTCCTTAAACTTAAATGTTTTATGCTTGCAGAAAAAGAAGTTTTTCCAAGAGATATTTATTCAAGCAATAGATAATTGCTTGAATTTGAAAAAGTCAAATTGAAATTAGTGTATCATATTGAAGATTCATAGAGACTCGTTTGAGATTGAATAAGGGGACTGGCTTTAATGTTGCAATATAGGAAGAAAAAGAAGACATGTTGAATGAATAAATAGATGAAGATTTATGTAAGAGTTAAAAAGGTTGTCGTATGAATTGAGACAAATAAGAAAAGATTAGACTATTTTATATTAAATTGTTTCCTTTTATTAGCAAATTGAATTTATGATTTTAAATATTGTAAGAAGATATATTGAATGAATGAATACATGAATGTAAAAAGGATTTTTTTTCCCTATTTTAAAGTAGCTTGCTTTGCTAGATATTGTTGTTAATGAAATAATAAACTATTACTTTTAGTTATTAAATATCATTGTTTAAAAAATTAATTCGTTACCTTATAAGCTATCAAATTGTTGTTATATTTATTCAAAATTGTTGCCATAGTTTAAAATTGTTCTGTTGCATTAATAAAAAAGTAACAATATTTATACCTTAAGCTATGTTTTTTTCCTTGTTGTTTAAAGGCATTTTTGCCGTAGTGACATAATTTAATCTTTTTGTCATGTAATATTCAGATTAAACATAGATTATGAATTTAATGCTTATTTTATTTGAGTTTAATTTTACTAATTCTCTATGATTAATAATTTTTTTATAATATAAAGGAATCTAATTCCTACTCTATTTGAGTTTAATTACATTAATTCTTTATGAGTAATAATTTATTTTTTAGTGATACAAAAAAACTATTTTTCAAAATATCATCTAACTTAATTAACGATTTTCTAAATTAATACTAATCTAGAATAATAAAATATTTTACTAAATCATTTTAGATTAACAAACACTATATTAATCGCTCAATCTTGAACATCTCATACTACATTCAATTACTGCCAAATTATTCATCATTGATTAAGATATTTTACAAATAATATCAAAATATAACAATTTTCATATAAAATATTTTAGAAGGTTAAAGTCAAATGATCACTTATGACATATAAGTGATATTCTATTTGAAATTCTTGTATTAAATCATTTAAATAAACTTATTTTTCTAAAAAGTACTTACAAATTAAGTATTCTCATACTTTAATTTATAAAATTGATTAATTTTTTAAAATATAATATATGCTATTGTTTCTACTCTATCAATATTTAGTTTTAATGAAATAATAATTTAAAAATAAGAATAAATTACAATATAAATTTTATAATTTTTATCTTATTAAATTTTATTTGCAAAACATGTTTTTCTATACTTTCTCTGTCTTCTATTATTTTAATTAAAGGAGATATTTAGTATTGTTGTTAGTTGTGATATTTATGTTTTATATTATTTTTGTGTCTTTTTATTTCAGTCCTATTTTTTTAATTTTTGTGTTTTAGTAATGTGTTTTTTTTTTATTTTTATACTATTTTTTCAGTTTTTGTATTTAAAAAAAAAAAGAAAAAAAACTTTACCAATCAACCTCTAAACAAATATAAATAAGATGAATAATGCTTTAAACTAATTTTGTCATAATTTTACAGCCAATGAATTAATCACAAACCAACGTTAATGGTAAACAGAAAGAAGAAAAACAGTATTAACTTGCAACTTTAAGGGTTTTTATGTTATCTATCTTCTTGTGACACTTACACCACCGTAATAGATTTTTGGATTCTTCAGAGCTCGAGTGACGAGGTGTCACCTAAAGTAAGTATCAGCTGGGCATAGATAACTCCTAGGTGTATTGCCGGCTCAGGGCAGATCTTGTTCTCCAACGGAATCTACTGTTGAATGATGATGTATCTAAGATATAGTCAACCTCTAGAAAATAAGGAACGTGCATCTATCTAGATTTCAGAGAGCATGACTTGACCTCTGTGCAACTAAGCATCTAATAATTAAAAAAAAATTTCTGCCGAACGTCTACGCAACAAGTGAAGCTAAGATCGAAGCATAAAAGCAGAGTACTTCCTAAATGCCATGCATTCCCGGTCATCACTCACTTGCATACATGTATAGGAACTAGAATTTTTTTTCAAAACTCGAAGCAAACGTGGAGAAATTCTCATTTTTCCTTCTTGTCCACTCTACATTGTTATTTGTTGGGGCAGGCTCAATGAACTCGACACACTTTAGGGAGTATATGTATTTGCACTTATACACTAGACTCTCAAAACACTTACAGCACTCGTCAAGTCTCCAAGTCTAAAAGGTTCAGGCAGATCAAAGAGAAATTAAAAATGGGTGCTTCTCTTCATCCACCAACATTTCCAGCAATTCTCCTGTTCATATTTCTAGCAGTCTTTGTCTCCTTCCTGAGCTTGCCTTGGGCATAACCCGACACCACAAGCTTGATGTATGTATTGTATATGGCACATAAATGATGAGCACCTTCCTCTCTCGTCAACCCCACAAATGTGTAATCTGCATTCAACTTCTTAGATATGTAACTAATTGTTTGATATTGGACGTGATCTTTAGATAAAGATGCAGAATGTAACCCGCCTGTGCCATACCAAGAGCATGGTAACAGTGAATGATCAATTTCCAGGGATTCACATTGTAGCTAGGGAGGGTGACTGTCTTCTCATTAGAGTGGTTAACCATATCCAAAACAACGTCACTATCCATTGGTAACCATACGTAGCTATCAAAAGAAGAGTATATGCTTTAACTAAACTGATCAAATTTCACTGGAACAGGCATGGAATTCGACAGCTTCGAAGGGGTTGGGCAGATGGAACAGCATACATAACTCAGTGCCCTATAGGAACTGGGCAAAGCTATGTGTACAACTACACCATTGTTGGCCAGAGAGGCACGCTCTTTTCGCATGCCCATATATCCTGGCTAAGGGCATCAGTCTATGGTCCGCTTATTATTCTTCCCAAGCATGATGTCCCTTATCCATTTTCTAAACCTTACAAGGAAGTTCCCATCGTTTTCAGTAATCACTGGCTTCAAGCTTATTGTTTCGTTCGTTGTTCACTTATGCTCTTGTAATTTGCTAAAACAATAAGCATGCAGCATTGAATTGTAGGAGACCGGTTTAATGCAGATCCTGAAGCAATTATTAAACGAGCCCTGCAAACCGGAGGGGGCTGCCTATACTATTTATGGGCTTCTAGGCCCTTTATATAACTGCTCTGCTAAAGGTATAAAAATATCGTAGTCCCATTTTTTAAAAAAGATTTTTGACATTTTCTTCATGATTCATGAGTCCGAATTAATTTATGCCTAATTTCCCTACATATAGTTCCTCTAACCAAATTTTCTAAATGAATCAAAATCGATTTGAATTGATCTCGTAAGAACTCCGCTACAGAACAAATGTGTTTATTTTTTAAATAATTTATATCGTCAAAGATACCCATTCTAAATTTTATTTCAATTAACTGCTTCACAATTGCAAACCCCTTTCCTGCTAAATCTAACTCAGTTATACTGATAATGGCAGATACTATTGGAACTCTTAGAATTGAGAAAACAAGAAGAGAAGTTGATTCTGCTGATAAAAAAAAATATTAATGTAGATGTAACCTTAATATATGTTGAATTACAATGGTAAACTTGAAGAGAAGGAAACAAATTCAGATAAAAACTCTCAACCACCTAACTTACTTAGCTATAAACCAGGAGATATAACAGCTACTAAATCTCCACGTTATTTGACACTAACAGAAATAAAACTAAAAGTTCGAATTAACATAAACTTCTAACACCCCCTTCATTTGAACTTGGATAATCTCAGCTAAAAGCATAATTGTTCATGCTTTGACAATGGCAGACTATTGGTCATAAGATCAGCAACTTGCTCTTCAGCTTTGCAACTTTCTAACATAACCTTACCTTTTGCCACTAACTCCCTTATGAAGTGATGTTTAATCTCAATGTGTTTCGTCCAGTTATGAACACATGATTCCTTGTAAATAAAACAACAGACTTACTGTCACAAAGTATATTAGTAACACTGACTTGTTCTTGTCCGAGATCACATAGCAATCTTCGAATCTAAATCACTTGGCAAGCAGAGGCTGTAGCTGCAACATACTCAGCCTCCACTGAGGAAAGTGCCACTGTGGTATGCTTCTTTGAGCTCCAAGAAACAATTGTTGAATTGAGAAGAAAACAATGACATGAAGTGTTTTTTTTGTCGTTGACTAATTCGGCTCAATCATTGTCACTAAACCCTTTCAAATTAAAGTCCTCAGCTTCATGGAACTAGATTCCATAATCTTTACTTCCTGTTAGATATTGCAAAACTCTTCGTGTTGCTCCGAAGTGATGCTTGGTTGGTTTGTGCATAAACTGTGACAAAATTCCCACTGCATAACTCACATCTGGACGTGAGTAAGTCAAATAAATAAGTCGACCAATTAAACTCCTGTATAAAGTTGCATCCGCCAACCCTGCACCATCTTCAAGGTTGAATTTTTCATCAATATTCATGGGAGTGCTGGATATTTTGTAGCTTGACATATTGAATTTCTTCATGGTGTCCTCAATATACTTTCTTTATGACATAAAAATTCTAGCTTCAATTTGGATATTCTCCAATACCAAAAAATAATGGAGCTCTCCAAGATCAGTCATGTTAAACATATTTTTCATTGAATCTCTAAATTTTAATATAAGATCCACAAAGGAACCAATACAGATCATATCATCAACATATAAGCTCACGATAACAAGTCTAGTCATACGTTCCTTTATTACGTACAGAGTTGGCTTGTCCTGCTTCTTTCAAATCCATTCTTGTGGAAATATTAATCTATTTTGCTTTACTATACTCTGGGTGCCTACTTCAACCCACACAATGCTTTCTTTAGTCGGTACACTTTGTCCTCCTCATTTTCCCTTTCGAAGCCAAAGGTTGATTGACATAAACTTCCTCCTGTAACTCACCATTTAAGAAAGTTGACTTAACGTCAAACTAAAATACCTTCCATTACTTTTGAGCCGGAAGAGCCATAATAACTCGAACTATTTCGAAACGAGCAACAGGTGCAAATGTCTCCTCATAATTGATTCCTTATTGTTGCCATAACCCTTAACAACAATTCTCGCTTATACTTTTGTACGCTGTCATCTACTAAAAACTTTGTTTTGGAAATCCACTTAAATCCAATTGGATTTTTACCTGTCAGAAAATCAATATAGTCCCAAGTTTGATTTCTTTCAATGGCTTGGAGCTCTTCATGCATTGCTCTTCTCCACTCATCCTTCTTTATAGGTTCTTTGACGCTAGTAGGATCTTCAACAAATATAACCAGTGACGATGTAGCCTCTCCTTCAATTTCAAATCTTCATCGAGGAATTCTGCCACGCTTACGTCTGTGTAGCTGAAGAGACTCTTCGGATGAGGAGGTTGAATTTATTTTTTCTGGAGATGAATTTTACGAGTTTTTGCATGTAACAATGATCGCTTCTTCTTTAACACATTCAACTTCATCTCTGTTTATCCTCAATTGTGCATTTGAGTCCTTGGAGTTTGCTTCCCATTACCAGCTTGCATGCTCTTCAAATACAACATTTCGTCTCATAATAATATTGTCACTTATCGGATCATAGAGTCTATAAGCTTTCGACTAAGCATAATAACCATTGAAGATATATTTTTGGCATTTTTCATCCAGTTTGTGTCTTTCAGTTGTATGTAAAGCATAACAAGTACAACCAAAGACACGTAAGTGACTCATTGAAGGCTTATATCTGTACCAGGCTTTGTATGGTAGTAGGCGATATGTTAGTAGGCGATATGTTAAGAAGATAGACTGCGGTAGGTCCTTGTTCTACCCAAAATGAGTTAGGTAATCCTTTCTATTTCATTATGGATCCTGCTATCTCGACCACCGTACAATTTTTTCGCTTAACTACACCATTTTTCTTATGTGAATATAGTGTTATAAGTTCTCTTTTTATTCCCTGTTCATCACAAAAAGTAACAAATTCCTTGGAAAGGAACTTTAAACCTCTTGAAGCTTCTATTTTTTGCAATTCAAGTCCGGAGAACTTTCAAGTGCTTCTCACTTTGTTTCTCAACCAATGCCTTAAACCTCTTGAAGCATTCAAACGTTTCTGACTTGAATTGTAAAAAATAGATCCAACTCATCTTGCTATACTCATCAGTAAACAACATAAAGTACTTGCTCCCAATAAGTGACTCGGTTCTCATAGGACCACATAAATTAGCATGAACTAGTTCTAATATTTCTTCAGCTCGTTTGGCCTTTCCCTCCGAAAATGCTTGCGTGGTTTGTTTACCAAGAACACAACCTTCACATATTTTATTAATAGGGACAATCGAGGGCAGATTGCTCACCATTTCCTTTTTCTTCAACAACTAAAAACCTTGAAAATTCAAATGACCATATCGTAGGTGCCATAGCTCACTTTCCTCTTGCGCTTTGCTTACTAATGCAATTTCTGCCTTGTCAGAAACATCAAAAGGAAACATTTTATTTGAAGTCATATGAGCACAAAGCAAGATTCTTATTTGTGGATTTACTTTTCACCATACACTTTCCATCATCAAACAACACATAATATCCATACTTAATGAGCTATCCAACACTCAATAGATTATGTGCCAACTAAGGAGCAAAGTGAACAGTTTTATCAAATTTCACTTGCTTACCTATGGTGATTGTAGTAGTTTTACATCCCTCAATTTCTAGTTGCTTTTCATCGCCAAGGCAAACCAAAGATTTAACCGTCTCATCCTACTCCTTAAATTTGGATTTGTCTTCGGTTTTGTAGTGAGAGCAACCCTATTGATGTACCATATTTCACTTGTTTTGGTTTTGGTTGACATCATGAACAAATAGTCATCTTGTTCCTTTGACTCTTTAGCATATTTTGCTTCTTTGGGATTTGATCAACAAAAATTATTAGTGTGTCTATGTTTCTTACAATACAAGCAATACCATGAATTGTTTTTGCCTCGTCCTCTGCCCTGAGAGCCCCCAAGATCTCTTCCTCTTGATTGTTGACGTGAAAATTAAGGCCCCCATTGGTTTGAAATGCCTTTTCTTCCTCTTTCATTACAGACCTATTTATCCTTACTTCGTGAGCTTATAAAGATCCCATTAGTTCATCAAAGGAAAAAATAGACAAATCTTTTGACTCTTCAATGGCAGCGTGATCAAATTTAGGAGCTAAACTCTTCAGAACTTTTGCCACAACAGTCTCATCTGTGATCTTATCTCTATAGGAGCGCATCTGACTCACCATTGAAGAGACTCGAGCCAAATATTCTTAAACATTTTCATTGATTTTCATACATGAAGTTTCAAAATCTCATCTAAATGACTACAATTTGACAGTGATTACCTTTGATGAGCCTTGGTATTCGATTTTGAGAATAGACTAAGCTTGTTTTGCTGAAGTGGTTACAATGATTCTAGAGAAGATCAATTCATTCACTACTTGTTAAATGAAAAAAATAGCCTTCGAGTCTCGCTTCTGGCTTTCCTTATTGCGTCCATCATCATCTGATTCTTCATATCCACTTTCCATATAATCCCATAAATTTTGTGATTGGAACAATGTTTTCATCATGATACTCTTGAATTCATAAGAATCTCCTTTGAAAATTGGTATTTGCAGTTGTGAAAGGTTGACAGCTCCTCCATTAATGGCCATTTCTGAAACTTAAAGACAAAAAGAACCCAGTTTTGAAGGAACCTATCTCTGATACCAAACTTGTTAAAACTCTTGGAATCAGAAACAATAAGAGAAGTTGATTTTATTGATAAAAAAATTCATTAAAGTAGATGTAACCTTAATATAAGCTAAATTACAATGATAAATTTGAAGAGAAGGAAACAGATTCAGCTACAAACTCTCAACCACCTAACTTAATTAGCTGCAAACCAGGAGATATAACAGCCACTAAATCTTAACGTTATTGACACTAACAGAAATAAAACTAAGAGTTCGAATTAACATAAACTTCTAATAGATAGATACTGTAGCACTCCCTATCTTTAATCATATTATTAATATCATAAGATAATTACACAAATTAATTATAAAACATTACTATTATTTAAGTTGAAAACGGTAGCTAGTAGTCTCAAAAATCTGTCTATACAACCCAAAATATAATACGTAACAGTAGATATACACAAAAAGTTAGAAACCAAACAACTATACACATTCTATGTTGCTAGCCCTACCTAATCTCAACGATCTCAATCTCGAACACTGAGGTTATCTTCATTTACTCTATCACTTAAAAAATGTAATGGCAATGGATGAGCTGTCAACTCAGTAAGGGTTACCTAACCGTATCCTTATATATACATATCTCAATATACAAGAAACAGATAAATGATCAAATAACCACTATATGAAACATGCATAAGTTAACCACATCATGGCAAAAATACTTATATACATCCACAATATTATGATTATGCTCAGTTATATTATTATTACCATTTATGATCTCATTCTGGGTCATGCTAAACTTAATAGACTTATATTCAATGGTCTACAGGCTCGTCTCATTACATCTCATCACTATATGGAAATAAAATCACAAAAATATATACCTCGGCACAGGGCACCTCTCTAGCTCAATCACAGTTAGTACCCTGATACCACTTCAGTACCTAGCCATCGACACAAGGTATCCTTGGAATTCGGGATGATCTCGATACCACTGCGGTACTTAGTCATTAGCACAGGACATCTTTGGGACCCAAGATGTCCCGATACCTGCACTACGGACAGGTACCTAGCCACATCTCACTCAAAACGCAACAACACATCAATACCAAAGACCATCGAATATAGCCTGTTTTAGGCAAGCCACAAATCCGCTACAGTTATTTAACTCAATCTGTTATAATTCAGGCTCATTATGCTTTATGAAGATAAATCATCAAATCTAAATCATCATACATCATTGAAAGATATATCTATCACATTTTTCACATAATTAAACAATACATGTCATATCACGCAAAACCATATAATAATGTCATATTTATCAATTTATTAAACAATATTATAAAACATGTCATATATTATTACTGCTAGCATAAAATTCATATCCCAAAAATACACTTATTATTTAACTCTTAAATATAATTATCACATTAAATATGCATAGACTATAAGGACCATTTTACATGCAACATATAATATAGGGGGTATAATTTCAGGTTAATCTTACCTTGTTTCCTAATTATACTAGTTCAACCGTAATCCGCTATCTAACCCGACTTCAAGACCTAAAGCCATATAGATAACAATCTATTAGACTAAATAACATCATATGGTATTAAATCAAATGCTAAACTTACAATTGCTTTTGGTGAAGATCCAATATTCGTGCCTATAGAATTAAAAGCGTTGTCTGAAGAGCAAAACCTAAGAGCTGAAGAGTTAGAAATGAATCGGTTGAAGCATTTAAGGAAGAGGAAAGTATTGGATGCTTGACACTTGGCCATAAAGTGTCTTTAATTGTTACATGTGGCCATTACTTGTTTCATTTGCAAACAAGTGTTACCGAGGTGAGTCTTTGAAGGACAAGTGTCCTTTCAAGTGGCAAGTGTTATAGATACAAACTGAAGATGAAGCCTGGCAAGACATATATGCTACATGTAATCAACGTAGCTTTTAATGACAAACTCTTTTGTTGCGAGGTGGTATCTTTGAGGGGGCCTTGAGGAGAATTTGGATCAGATTAAGTGAGTATCTATATACAATCTAAGAATATTATATTTCAACTAAAAACCTTAAGACAATAGGTTATAGGCCTTCTATTATATATAATTCACTTCAACAATATGTTCCTTTTCGATATGGAATAAGTTACTTATAACTTTTCACAACATCATTTTTAGCATAGCCAACCACACCCTTTCAGCAGTTAAACCCTTTGACATTAACACAATTCTGATTGTTTTAGGACAGACCACATATGTTTTTCTCAATACTAAACCCCAATTCCCACACGCCACTTTTTTCATAACTGCTGGACCATATCTGACTGCATTAAAAGCCGACAATTCCACAGTCGCTGGTATTTTAGAATATGAAGCCCAACGATTAATCGTCTTTGTCAAAAGACCTTAAACTCTACAAACCAATTTTGCCACCTTTCAACGACACTGGTTTTGCTTCAAATATTACAAAGAAACTTCGTAGTTTAGCCAGTGCTCAATTCCCTACTAACGTGCCACAGAAAGTTGATAGGTGATTTTTTTTTCACCGTAGGCCTTGGAACTAACCCTCGCATAGAAAACCAAACCTGCTAGGGTCCAAATGGTTTCATGTTCGCAACCTCAGTGAATAATGTATCTTTTGCAATGCCATCCATAGCACTGCTCCAAGCACACTATACTGGTCATTCTAATGATGTTTACTCGCCTGGTTCTCCAATTAGTCCACTAATTCCGTTTAACTATACCGGTAATCCACCTAATATTACAATGGTTGGCAATGGGACGAAGCTAGTTGTGCATCCTTATAACACAAGCGTGGAGCTGATTATGCAGGGCACCGACATAATTGGTGCTGAGAATCATCTCTTCACCTGCATGGCTTTAGTTTCTTCGTTGTGGGACAAGGTTTTGGCAACTTTGATCTGAATAAAGACCCTGCAAAGTTCAATCTTGTTAACCCTGTTGAGAGAAACATTGTAGATGTCCCTGTAGGATGGTGGTTTGTGATTCTTTTCTTAGCAGATAACCCAGGTCAGTATTATAGTGCTATTCTAATTGTATTTTATCCTATTGGAATTGATCTTACGATTCATGATAATTATGAAGATAATCATTATCTGTTTTACCGTACAGGGGTGTGGTTTATGCATTTCCATATAGAAACTCACACAAGCTGGGGTATGGAGATGGCTTGGGTTGTCTTGGAAGTCTTCCCAATTAGAAGTCGCTGCCTCCTTCAGCTGATCTTCCTAAGTGTTGAAATAGCTATCATCTCCCCCAAAAAGCTCTGAGAAGAAACACAAACTCACCTCTCTTTTCTCTTTTTAATTTTTGTATCTCTTTTTTTTTTTCATCCCTCCTTTAATATTAGCCATTTGGAGTTGAGATTAGACTCGGCAATTTTTTTTATAACTTCGTCAACACGAGCATTTTACGTCTTTGAATGTTTTCGTTCTTCTTTCTATAGTAGGCGGTCGCATATCAAAAAGCTGCAGAGTTTCTAAATCATTAACAAGCTAAAAGCCAGAAAACTTCTCAAAATGACATTAAAATATGCAACAAAACAGTGGAATTGCTTTTTTAATGATTTTTAGTTACAAAAATAGTACGTATATCAAAAGATAATGTTTTAATTGGTAGTAAGCGGGACACGTTCTCAATTCCTCACTGCATATGCCATAGAAGAATTTTTTTTTGAAAGACCGACCGTATATTATTATTTTATAGCTAAGTTACAGCCATATAATTTATTCTTAGAAGCATGCAATTAAATTTTGAAATTAATACCGTATCACTGTAATTGTACAAGTGTCTAAGTGTCTAAACAGTATTGATACGAATAAATTGAAGTAATTTTACAAGTAATATAAAGAGAAGTAAGTGACAGCTTTAACTTTTAACCTTTCTAATAACTTAATTGATATACAATTTTATTTTTAATTAATTTTAATTTAATATCAATTGGATTTACTAATACATCATGTCTATATAAATATTAGAAATATTAAAGAAAATTTAACCAATTTTTTAATTTATAAATTTTTATATAATTCTATAATTTTTTCATATAATATTTCTATTAGATATAAAGTATGAATCTAAAACTTACTCTATTTTATTTTAATAATATTATGTGTTCCACCATTAATAATTGTTTTTTTAGAAATTAGAAAACTAATTTTCAAAATGTCATTTAACATTAATTAAGGAGTTTTTAAATCTATACTAAGAACAGTGAAACATTCTTTTTATTTACTTTAAAATGATTAATCATATATTAATCATTCAACTCTATATAGTTTATACTACATCTAATAAATTACTAAATGGAACATCATTGTATAATACCATAAATTTTTGTATTGATTATTTAAATTAATTAAATGTATTAAAATTTTAATTAAGGGCATAAAAATATAAAATTTCAAATTCCTCAATATTTTTGATTATTTTTGAATTTTTCATATTTTATTTTATTTTCACTTTGAATCTGAACCGCATGCTAATAGGGTATTGGACTAAATAAGTTGTTGGTTCAATCAAGAGAACTAGCTTAGACTATTTCACATATCCCCCTTTACTTATAATTTTCATTTTTACACTTTGACCTCTCAAAATTTCTAATATTTACTATAAATCATCTCATCATTGGTCACTATTATCAACGACCTTAACCGGTCAAATAACTATACTAATCGATTTCTCTCATCAAACCCGACCTAATCATACCAAAATCATTGTGTAAACTTGTCGTAATCGTTACAAATCTAAAAAATTAAAGACATTAGAAATCTCTAATCGTTAATTTGATATTTATTGTGACGCTTGTTAGCAACTCATATCACCATTTGACTCGTCTCAACTTTAGGAGCAAAATCTCCAAGATCTCTTCACTAGAAAACATTAAAATTATTATCGACTGGAGGAAGTTCGATTAGGGTTCAAAAGTTTTTTTTTTCATTAATTCGTCCAATTCTACTAAAAATTTGAACTTCTTACAATTACAAGAGTAAATCTACGCCTTGAGAGATTCCAAATGGTATATAAACTATCGAATTTTAATGTAGAAAATATTCTAATAGTTGAAGGAATATTCCGATTGTTAAAGGCACTTTTTGGGTGACTTTTAAAGAAAAAGGACATTTAAAAAATACTATAAATCATTTTGATTGTTTTTTATTTAAAAATTATAGTAAATTTTCTAATGATTTGAAAATAAAAATCATAAAAATTTTAAGTAAAATAAATTAATGACTAAGCCTCATAATTAGATCAATGTATTAAACCTGATAATTAAGATAATTGAAATGTGTGTGATGCTAACTTTCTCAGTAAGATTTACATAAAATGAGCCATCGAGTTAAGGGTGTGATGTAATTCAATAAATCAATTCCTTAGAGTCCCCAAGGGTCTAATGAGTAAATTCTGACATTGATTCCTTTCCTATTCCCTATGTTCGTTAGGAAGGGACCCTTGTCACTTATGTAAACTCGTATTCACTCTATTAATGTGAAGTCCATACTAATACTCGAGCATGGTTTCATGCTGATATGAACAATAACATGTTAGGTTAAGATGCATGATTATATTATACATAAATTTGTGTAGTAACAATATATCTACCTACATATATATATATATGTAAATATATATTTATTATCAATCTCAATACTTTAAGTGTATACATATGAGTTTAGCTACTAAGACATACTGCATGTATTTATTGTGATCTCTGTAATATTATATATTGGTGTGCTTAATTGTGATTAGTGGAGGAGGAAATTTATATAACATGCTACCTGATAGGTACGCAACAGGATCAGTTCCTTAGTAGTATATTATCATAAAGCATTTTATGATTGGTTATGCTTCATGTTATTGAGATATGATATAGACTAATTCTAATTGATGCATTACTCATAGTTAAGTCTATATTGATAAATTTATTATGATTTGATTGTGTTTTATACATGTTAAGTGATGGCTAGTCTTGTGGTGATGACCATACTACCTGTAGTCATTTTGGATTAAGAGAGTCTTTTGACTATTATAAGTATAAGTTAATGGTTGGGACGTTGGTGATGCGTTGCTCTCCGCAATCACTCAAGATTTAGTACTGTGTAGATTACGTTGGCTTAGAATGTTATTCTACTTATTACCGTGGATATATAAGAATTCAGTTTATCTTTAAAATAATTTCTTCATTTAGAATATCCATTTACTTTAGTTAGTGGTATTGATTATTCTTTTATTTCATTTTAACATGAGTAGATGAGCACGATTTCTTACCAGACTCGACAAGGAGGCCTACATTAGCTGGGAGACATGATAGACATAGAATGATTAGGACCCAAGAGACATCATCGGGGGAGCTAAAGATGTCATGAGGAATCCTCGAGACAATTGCATTCAATATGCAAGCATTTATAGTAGGGATAGAAGTAATGTTATGTGTTTAGGATTAGGTGATTATGATGCAATAGCAACAAAAACAACAAGAAGAAGCTTCACTAGTGACAACAGCCTTAGGCAGAAGGAGTTAGACATACAGTTGTCGATAGTGTATTCAAGATTTTACCCATTAAATTTCGATAGGATTAGACCTAAGGAAGCTATTAACTTATTTAATTAGGTAGAGATGAAGGACAAGAGGTTGCATTGCTTCAATATACAGATAGTGTGCCTAATGGAGATGTCCTTACAAAGAGTGACAAAGATTGTTATTGAGACAACATCCTTTTGTACTTTGGAATAGTAATCTAGCTATAGTTTTAGAAGAGGTTCATAGGCTATATCCTTTCCTTTGGATCTCGATAGTTGTTTAGATTGAAGTTCCTAAATCTATGTTTAGATTGAAGTTCCCAATCCTATGTTGAGAAGACATGATGGTGGATAGAATACAAGAGCACTTGAAGAAGGTGAAGGTTGTAACAAATTGCAAAATATAAAAAATAGTGATAGAAGTACGAATCTTGTTTGGTCTAGTAGGCTGTTATCAAAGATTTGTTAAAGACTTCTCCAAGATAACAACCTCATTAAATTGTTTAATGCAAAAGAATCTATAGTTCGTTTAGTTTGATTCTTATGAAGAGAGCTTCCAAAAGTTAAAGGAGATTTTTACTAAGACATTAATACTGGCTTTACAAACTGAATATTAAGTATTTCAATTATAAATCGTTATTTTGACAATTAGCCTATGTTATCTGCTAATGTAGAATGGTAGAGTGATTGCTTAGACTTCTAATCTGCAAAATAAATATGAGTAAAATTACCCCACCCACAATTTAGAGATGACAACAGTTATATTTGCTTTAAAAAATTGAATACATTACATGTATGGTAAAATTTGTGAAATTTATATGGATTACAAAATCCTAGAGCATATATTTTAGAAAAAAGATTTAAATTAGAGGCAAAAAAGGTAAGTGGAACTGCTAAAGGATTAAATTTATACAATTCAGTATCATCTTTAAAAGGGCCAAAGTCATAGTCGATACACTAAATAGGAAGTTCTCAAGAAGTTTAGTGTATATCATAGTAAAAAGTAAAATCTTGATTAAAGAGTTACATAATTTTAATGGATTAAGGCATTTAATTTCATATTTCATATTTAAGAGTACTACTGACTGGTATCAAAATACAGTTAGTGCTATTGGACAAGATTAAGTTCATTCAAGGCCATAACCCTAAATATCAAAAGCTTATATATGAAGTCCGACAAAGGCATCGCACAAATTTTGAAATTGATGGAGGAGGCATCGTACAAATTAATGGGGACTGTGCATGTCAAATATGGAAAACTTAAAAGAGGAGATCTTAAAGGAAGCATATTATCTGGCATACAATGTACATCCAAGTTCTGACAAACTGTACTATAATATAACAAGCACGTATTGGTAACATGGTATAAAGAAGGATATGGTTGAACACCTCTATAAACACTTAATAATTTCAATAAGTAAAAGTGAAATATTAAAGGCTTTTAGATAAATGGCAACTACTACTAATCCTTGAATGGAAATGAGAAAGGATCTCAACGGATTTTGTATTTGACTTATCCTATTCAAGAAACCAATATGACTCGATTTACGTGATCATAAATAGATTAATGAAGACAACCCATTTATTATAGGTGAAAACAACCTACCAAGTATCTAAGCTCACACGAGTGTATGTTGAGTGGATAGTAAGTTTT
>JAOXYD010000008.1:4228892-4251200 GCA_028565735.1 Pinacopodium congolense
AGGAAATCGAAACAGGTTAGTAACTTTGTTAATTTCTTGTTTTTGTTTCAAATTAAATTATTGTTAAAGTTTGTTCTATGGAAAATTTTTAAATTCCTTCCGTTGTGCTTAGATTTGATCTAGCATAGATTTTTCATCAGTGGTATCAGAGCCACCTTTAACAAGTTTAATTTGATTGCGATGGTTGATTCTAATATTTGATTTGATACATGCAAGAGTTGCATGAGTTAGAGATATTGGTAATAGTCCGACTAATGCATATGTGATATGCTTAGATTGTAAGATGGTATGTACCATTTCGTGTTTTGTACCTGAGACTTCTGGAAAATATGCAAGAGTTGTATGTTATGAAACAATCTATTTACATGCCCGATAGAAATGGTTTATATTCGTCGATATTATAGATAGATTTCGAACATGAATATATGTTATATGGAAATTGTATTGTTTTAGCCTCTTACTTTTTTTTAGAGATTACGGTTCTGAGAAATTGTTGAATGAAGTTCTGGGTTGTTTGCAAATGTTTAACAATGGTTATATGATTTTCTGGAAGTGTTCTGGAAATTGTTGAATGAGGATTCAAAGAACTTCGTTTATTATTATTATTATTTTTTCTATAATATTTAGCTAGCGCTTTGATCTTTTTGAGTTCATGGATCTATAAGGTTTTTGTTTCCTGAATACATGGAAAGCTGTTATTATTCTTGCCATCGTGAAATCGTTTCAGATGTATTACTTGACTTCAACAGTCGTTACATTTATTGCATCTTTAATCACAACCTGTATGCGTTAATGGTTAACGTAAATGTTTAACGTTTTGCTTCCTGATGCTTTAACATGTGTTGGCCATTAAAATCAAGTTTTAAGTGGAGAACGTTTATGCTTGTATGTCTGGTAAATGCAACCTTTGGGTTTTTCTGGACTCTTAATGCATATCAGATGCTCATAAATGCAAAACGTTTGCTTTGATTAATAAAGCCATTAGATGCGTTTTATTCAGACAGTTTCATGATTAAATGGCCCTTTTACTCTACTGAAGCTTTGATGAATGTGGTTTTATTTTTGAATATTTTCTGTTCATTAATGTTAAACGCATGGATGACCCTCTAATGATTAAACTTTGTGTTTGTCTTTGAGTTATTAACTGTTAGTGGCCTGGTCTCAAGCTCACCGGTGGTTTTACGCCGTCGTCGAAGGCTCACTGCCTGTGGCGGTGAGCTATCTCTCTTTCTCTCTCTACTGGATTTAGCTTTTAATAGAATGGGTTTTGGAAACCCATAGATCACTCCTTGGGCAAGGCAGCAGTGTAGAGGATAGAAGGCACCAAATTAGAATTTAGAACAACATTCTATCCTCAAACTAATAGTCAATCTAAGAGGATGATTCATATTATGAAAGATATGCTATGGTTATGTATGATAGACTTTGTAGTAGTCGAGATTCGCACTTGTTTTTGATCGAGTTTGCTTGCAACAATTGTTATCACCAATGGCATTAAGATGACATCTTACAACGCATTATATGGATGGAAATTTAGATCACCAATGTACTGAGAGAAGATAGGCGATAAGTAGTTAAAGAGTTCAAAACTAATCAAGATCACATTAGAGAATAGTACATTAATTAGACAAATATTAAAGACAATGTTCAGCAGTTAAAAGAGTTATACATACCCAAAGTGCAAGGAAGTAGAATTCTAAGTTAAAGATTTTATATTCCTAAAGATATCTCTGATAAAGAAGGTGATGAGGTTTGAAAAAAGAGAGAATATGTCTTTAAGATACATTGAACCTTACAAGATAATAGAGAGAGTTGAAATGTGATATACCGATTAACACTACCCCCACATATGTCATAAGTTTATCTAGTATTTCACATTTTCATGCTTCGTAAATACATATCTAATCCTTCACATACTGTAGCCACAAATAATAGGGGTGAATGAAGACTTGACCTATGAAAAAGAGCCATTAGTTGTTTTAGATTCTTAGATGTGCTGGTTATAGTCAAGGCAAACCCATATGGTTAAGGTGTTATGTACGAATAGTGGTATTGAGGATATTACTTGAAAAATAAAATGGAAGATGTGAGTAACATATCGATCCTTATTTCCCTAGTAAAAATGAATTCTAAATGTGACGATGAAATTTTTGTTTAGAGGAAGAATGTAATATTCTGAATTTTTGTATTAGCTAATGAAATAAATTAAATGTCTTAAAATTTTAATTAAAGGCTTAAAATTTTAAATTTTCAACTTTTTCAATACTTCTAATTTTTTTAATTTAAAATTTTTTTATTTTATCTTCTTTTTGGACCCAAACTGCATGCGGATAAGCTATTAGATTGAACAAGTTAGTCTAATTAAGAGAATTAGCCCAAACATTATATTTATCCTCCCTCTACTCATATTTTCTATTTTTACATTTTGATCCCCAAAAATTTTTACTATTCATAAAATCATATCATCGTCATTTACTACCACTGACAATTTTAGTCGGTTAAATAGCTATGCCAAATGATTTTTCTCATCAAAATCGACCTGATCATACCAAAATCATCATATAACATCGTTGGAATCATCACTAATCTCAAAAAGAAAAGACATTAGAAATCGCTAATCATTGACCTGTCATCAGCGGTGATTAATATCAGTAACCCATAACACTGTTTGAGTCACCTCAACTTAAAATCTTCCAAATCCCATCACCAAAAAATGCTAATCATTGTCGAATGGAGAAAGTTCGATTACGATTTCAATGATAGTATTTCTTCAATTCATCCAATTTTGGTAAGAATTTAAACTTGTTATAATTATGAAAATTAATCTAATGTGATGAGAGACTTCAAATAGTATATAGATTATTAGATTCTAACGTTGAAAAAGTTCCTCCAATGGCCAAAGAAATATTTCGATGATAAAAGTGACTTTCTGGTGATTTTTCTTAATCAAATAATTTTTAAAAATACTATAAGTCATCCTGATCTTTTTTCTTAAGGACCATAATGAAATTTTTAACTGTTTATAAATTAAAACTTAAGAAAAGTTTAGGTAAAAATAAAATTCATAACCAAACTTCATAATTTTACCAACCTAATAATCTAATGAGTCTTAGGTTGTTAACTGAGTCTAATAACACGTAAATGATATTAATAAAGACAATTGAAATATGTTTGTTGCTAGCTTTCCCAGTAAGATTCTCGTAAATCAAGCCAATTTAACATTTTCTATAGTTCGATAAATCAACTCCTTAGAGTCTCTATGGGTTATTGAATAAATTATGACATTGATTCCTTTCTTATTCTCTAGGTTCATTAAGAGTGAAACTCTGATCACAAGGCTCTAAAAGAGGAGTTTGTTAATCAAATAAGTTCGTATTTATTCTCCTAATGTGGAGGCCATACCAGTCTTTCAACATGACTTAATGCTGATCAGGACAATAACATGTTTAGTTATGATGCATTTTTATATTATACATCAATGTGTATAGAATATATATATAGACACAAACACATGCGCACACACACACACACACACACATATAGACCTATATATATACATATACGTAATTGTATATTTATTATCATGATACTTAAATATATATATATATATATATATGGATTTGGATTCTAGGACATACTACATGTATTTATTATAACCTTTATGTAATTCTGTGTTAGCGTGTTTGATTGTGATTAGTGGAAGAGAAAATATATAGAACATACCACATGATGGATATATATTATGATAGTTGTGTACTGGTATGATCATGACTGATTTTATGATTAGTTATACTCTACGTTATTGAGATATGATATGGATCGATTCTGGTTGATATACTGTTCCCAATTAGGTCATTCTGATTAAGACATCTATTGTTATTTGATTGTATTTTGAGCATGTTAAGTTAAGGTTGGTTTGTTAGTGATACATATGCTCTCCGTAGCCGTTTTGAATCAAAAGAAGTTTATGACTATTATAAGTATAGATTAATAGTTGGGTCGTTAGTGATGCATTGCTTTTTGCAGCTAATCGAGATTTCGTATTGTGCATATTACCCTCAAAGATTAGGTTCTACAAATGCTATTTTTTCACAATTATATGTGCATTATATTTGATTTAGCATGCATCATAATTATATATGTATACTGTTGTGTATACATATATGATTATATGTATATGTATATGTATTGGTGTATTATTGTGTGTGAGTGTGTCATTAGACATTGTAAGATAATATGAATTTATTCAATGAGATTTGACTCCTCTCAATCACATTTTTTTAACTTAAGTACCACTAGCTTCAAAGGAGTAATTTCACTTATCATAAGTATTTTCTTATTTTATTATTGAATGTATTTATGTTTTAGCATTTGCAATAACATGACTCGAAATGTATTGTCATTTCCTTATAACATATGCTATTATTATGATAATTGTATTGTTTGATTTTTTAGGCATGTCTATAATATTGTTTTATTTTAACTTTACATACATGTTTGTTGTTAAATCATCAATTTATGTGTAATTTGAAGATTTCGGTTCTCAAGCCCATTATATTGATTATGTACTTGTTTCGAGTCATGACACCTTGATTACAATATATAATAAATAGTATTGAAATATGACAATCTTCTATAAAATAAACTTATATACTTAAGATGAATATTTTCATAAATATATAAATATGTTACATATAAAATTTTCATATTGAATAGGTTAAATAAACTTGTTTTTTAAATAAGCATCCACATATTAAGCATTTTTATATTTTAATTTTTAAGATCAAACTATTTTTTTCATTAAAAAATATAATGTATAATATTATTTTTATTTTATTAATATCAAGCCTTAAAAAATAACAATTTAATAATACCAAGTTACCAACTAATTGCCGTCTCGATGCAGATATCGGATTCTCCACCACGACGAGTTAATTATCTAGAACAAGTCATTTGATCCTGTAGAAAACAATATGTAATCTATCTAGATTTCAGAGACCTTGATCCGAACGGCCGCCTAGACTTGATTTGTTTATCATGGTTTTATGCAACTAGGCATCTAGTAATTAAAAAATATTGCCACTGAACTTCGATGTAACAAGTGGAGCTAAGACAGAAGCACAAAAACAAAGTGCTTCGCCGACTCAAACCTTCCCCAGTCATCACTTGCTTGCAAATGTGCATATTTAACTCACCTGGGACTGGAATTTCTCCAACAATTGAAGCAGACATGGACAAATTGCTCATCGTTCTTCTTGTCTTCTCTATATTTTCATCAATCGGAGCAGGCTCGATGAACTCGACCCTCTTCAGGGAGTACATCGGAGCTGATGATAAGGGTGTCAAATTTTCAGATGTGCCCATCCATCCTAACGTTGAATTCCACTTCATTCTCTCCTTTGCTATTGACTACACCTCATCTTTACATCCTTCCCCAACAAATGGTTACTTTCAAGCGTACTGGGATAAGAAGGCGCTGAGCCCTTCAGAGATTTTGTCCATCAAAGCCAAACATCCAAATGTCAAGTTAGCCATGAGCCTAGGCGGTGACACTATAAAGAATAATAACGATGTTTACTTCAACCCCGAATCAATCGACTCCTGGGTTGCTAATGCTATACACTCAATAGCAGAGATAGCTGAGGAGTATCATTTGGATGGTATAGACATTGACTATGAACATTTTAGCACAGATCCAGATACGTTCGCCGAGTGTATTGGGCGGCTTCTCTTCTACCTTAAACAAGAGAAGATTGTAGCATTCACATCAATAGCACCATTCGAAGACAAAACTGTGCAACCACATTACTTGACCCTGTGGAAGAAGTATAGTCATTTGATAGACTATGTTAATTTCCAATTTTATGCCTACGACAATGGGACGACGATTCCGCAATTCATGAACTATTTTCAGACCCAGAACACCAACTATAAGGGAGGGAAGGTGTTAGTAAGCTTTGCCACAGATGAAAGTGGTGGTTTGTCTCCAGAACATGGTTTTTTTGAAGCTTGCAGTATGCTTAGAGCTTTGAACCAACTTCATGGCATATTTATTTGGTCAGCAGACGATTCCAAGAAGACCAAGTTTCAATATGAGCAGCAGTCTCAAGCTCTGTTGGCTAACATGAAGTGATGTCTCTCCTATATCATATTTTTCTGTTTCTGGAGCTATTTGTAAGTTTTTCAGTAATGAATGCAAACCATTAAACTGAATTCTTAAACTAAATCAATGCTTTTAGAGTACTACTTTTCAACCGCAAATTTCACGGTGCTTTTGTTAACGTAATCACATCTAGAAGCATGTTTCAGGAGGCAAATATCTACCCCATTTGCATGCTGCTGTAATCTGATGGTAAATCCTAATAGGCCGTCAATACCTTCTCTTTCTGTAACCAGGTCTTTTAAACTCTGAAATTGATCGTTTTGCCACATGGAAACTGAAATAGAGAGTTTAGATTGATTTCAGTATAATTCCTTCAGCTAATTTGGCTTTGATATTATTTAGAAGCAACGCCTTCTAAAACTTGGCAATCAATAAATAAGCCAGGTCTATAGAGAGTTCCAGGAGTAAAGTGAAGTTCCAGGAGTAAAGTGAAGTTCCAGGAGTAAGGTGAAGTTAATAACAATAATCTGAATATATTGACCATCAATGTCCGAACAAGAAGCCTTGTTCTCATATATAAATTTTGAGGATCTTCCACTAAGCAATATGTATAAATTTGTATAAAAGCAGTAATATAAAGGAAAAGCTTGACTTTTATACCATGAAACTTTCAACATTGTGAAAGTATCAAACATAGGACTAGATCTCATCCAGATTTCATATTTCCTACAGATTTTATCTTTTAAAATTCTTTCATATCTATCATATCTTGTACAAAGTGACTGTTATCACATATCATATTTTGTATAGATCGACTCTTATTATATTGTAACAACATTATATATATATATATATATATAAGAAGTATGTCTCTATTGTATTCAATCAATAAACATAGAAATCTTCTCTTTATTTCTCTCGTTTTTATATGGTACTAGAGCTTCTTTTATAGCAAGGAGTTCATCCTTCTCTAGGTTTTCTTTCCCTTTCACATCAGTTTCTCTATTTTCTGCCTTTTCATCTTTTTTTTTTCTCTTACAACGGTGAACTTCAAATGAATTTTTTTATCGTTCCGTTCATTATTCCATAACTTGTTATATATTAAATTACTCTATTCTCCGTATAGGTCACAAATGTGAAAACGGAAACATGAAACGGCTTCCCACGTGTCCTCACGCGCCACTAATAAACTTGCCGATCATAAGTAGTTTTCCCAACAACTTGGCTTAAGAAAGAAGACAACTCAAATGACATCATTTTCCACAAGCCACATCATCATCTATATCAGGGCAGCTCTGCCATGTGTCGGCTACCCATTCCATAGGTTCTTGTTACATGTCAACACACATCGCACATGTTAGCCCATGTCATCACCTATATCAGCATCACTCTGCCACGTGTTTGACGCTCATTGGATTGGCTCCCAAGTGTCACTCTATATTGCCACACATCAATATCTCATTGGACCAAGCAGGCCACGTCATCATCCAAATCAGCTTGTGTCTAACATGTGTCACTGTCTTATTCATCTATATGGATCCTCATCATTGCCACACCAACCCTCCTCATCCTTCTAGTTCAATTCTGTTATGTTCTATTGGTTCGGTTCACTATAAACTCGTTGACTACACTTGGACCAACTGGTTCACCCTCTCTTTATTCGGTTTCTTCATAACCTAGACTAGTTTCTAAACTTTTCGGGTGCTTCGAATCTATTTTTGAAGTCAGATTGATCAAATTCAAACTTTATATAAAAGTTCTCTCCTTTTATTGCCCTATTTTTATTATGGATGCCTCTAAAATCTTCAATACATTCTCATTCATATCAATATCACCTTTGATGGATCAAAATATAATTTGTGAACTGAAGAAATGTGCAGCTTTGGCTCTTTTAACATATTATTGTTAGAGAAATACCCAAACCAACTAAGAAGATTGATGAAGAAGAAGAAGAATTTACAGAACGTTTGGTATCTTGGGATTAAATGAACCATCAGATCCTGACATGGTTTCAAAATGCATGTGCTAAAGTGGCAAGTTTGATTTTCGACGCTTTGACATAGCTAAGGAGATATGAAATTTTTTAAAGAATCGTTATTCTATATTTGATAATGTTAATCAGTTTTAACTCTATCGAAAACTTCATCAGATATAATAACAATTAGGTTAGACAATCCATACTTACGTGTCAAAATTACAAGAACTATGAGATCACTTTTAAGTTCGTTCAGTCTTCTTCTACTACAACTATTGCTATAGATGATCCAAATAAGAGTACATCTCCTAAATTCTCTTTAAAAGGCCTGCATGCTCTTCTTTAGCAATATCAACTAGATTTCGATACTATCTCTTCTTCTAATTTATTTGTCATTTCAGGTATTTCGTTCTCATAGTATTATGATTATACTTATTGTAATCACATGACATATAATTCTTCTATCCTTAAATACTCAAAACAATAACAGTTATCAGTTCAGTATAGGCATGGCACTATATGAAACATTATATAACATAAAATGTAGAACCTCAGTTTATTGGATATAACTGATTAAGAATAAGATGATTGGGCCTGAAATAGTCAAATGCACAGAAGAGAAAGTGAGGATTATTCAGCAAAAGTTGAAGGCTGCAAGTGATAGAAAGAAATCATATGCTGATTTGAAGAGGAAAGATATTGAATTTACAGCAGGTAACAAAGTTTTCTTAAAAGTTTCACTTTGGAAAAAGGAGCTAAGATTCGAGAAAAAGGGGAAACTTAATTCTAAATTTATTGGTCCATATGAAATCCTTAAAAGGATTGGACCAGTGGCATACAGGTTGGCTTTTCCTATAGAACTATCTAAGTTGTACGATGTATTCCATGTCTCAATGCTATAGAGGTACCGATCGGATGATTCACATGTGTTACCCTTATAAGAAATAAAGATCCAACCAGACTTCTCATTTGATGAAGAGCCAAAGAAAATTCTAAATAGAGAAGTGAGACAGTTAAGGAATAAACAAATTCCTCTTATAAAGGTACTCTGGCAACATCATGACATTGAAGACACAACTTGGGAACCCGAATCGATGATGAGAATTCAACGCATGCAGCTATTCAATACAACTATGAATTTCGAGGATGAACTTCTTTTTAAGGGGGAAAGAAATGTAAGACTTCAACATATGTCATAGAAGTATTATAACATGTCTAAGGTGCATTAAGAAGTTAACATAACAAATGAATTAACATAATGGTACTTAATGTAAAAGATTTGGGTAAACGGATAATTTGTTCGTTTTGGCATGAACATACCTTTGTAATTTGGTCATTTGGTCTGTATACCTCCAAATTGGATAATTACAATTGAAAATTAATCTAGAGACATAGATCTAAAACTTTCATAAAGAAACCAAAATTTTATTATGACTTTAAGGTTTTGGAAAACTAACTTGGCATCTGTTATTCCATTCAAACTTTGTTCCTTTCTAAAGTAATTTTGTGATTGGAGAAGCAATTATTAAGAATCTTTTGACAAAGTGTCAATAATAATTAGCTAAATCAAGAAAACTTCTCACTTCTTTCATATTTTGAGGTGGCTTCTAATTGAGAATCGTTTCAATTTTATTGGGATCTACCCTAATATCTTCTAAAGAGATGATATATCCGAGAAAAGAAACTTCATTTAGCCAAAAATCACATTTGTTCAATTTGGTAAATAATTGCTTCTCTCTCAAAGTCTGGACCACAATTCTCAAATGTTGAATATGTTCCTTTTCATTTCTCGAATAGATCAATATATCATTTATAAAAATCACAAAAAATTAGTCTAAGTAGGGTCGAAACACTCTATTCATCAAATCCATGAAAGCATTCGATGCATTAGTTAGTCCGACAAACATAACTAAGAACTCATAGTGCTCATATCAAGTCCTGAATACAATCTTTAGAACATTTACATCTTTTACCTGAAGTTGTTAATAACCTGTCTGCAAATCAATCTTAGAAAACACTTCTGCACCTTTCAACTGATCAAATAAATCTTCTATTCTGAGTAATAGATACTTATTCTTTACAATCACCTTATTTAATTGTCTATAGTTTATACATATTTATAGGGTATCGTCCTTCATTTTGACAAAAATGAACTGATGCTCCCTATAGTGACACACTAGACCAAATAAAACCCTTATCCAAAAGTTCTTGTATAAGGTGGCATAGAAATAGGAGCAGACCAGATACAATTTTAATAGATAATTCTACCTTCTTCTCAAGTGGCAAACCTAGTAATTCTTCTGGAAAACGTCAGGAAATTCATTTACTACTGGTAAGTCTTGTAAATTCGCCTTCTCCCATTTTGAATCAAGTATTAAAGTCAAATACGCCTCACAACCCCTTCTAAGAAGTCGTCTTATTTACATGGTTGATATTACATTAGTCAAAGGTCTAAACTGAGTATCATGCACCACTGTTTTTGAACCATCAGAATCTTTGAGCACAGCTGTTTTCAACCCAAAATCAACTATATCTTGGTATTTGGACAACCAATCCATACCCAATATCAAGTTAAATTCATGGAAAGGTAGTTCTATTAAATCAGCTGTAAATTGTTTCCTATAGATCATAATAGGACAGTCTCTATACACTATATTCATATATATACTATAGCCCAACAGACTAGTCACATGTATATTATAGGCTAGTCGATCTACTGACAACATCCTACCACACAATCTCTCAGTTCAAATGTATAAATGAGTGGAATCGGGATCTACCAATGTATGCATATCAAGATTAAAGAGAGAAAAAGTATCAACTATATAAGATGCATATAGGACAAGTCATAACTGGGTTTTCAGGTCCTCTAAACATTTTTTCCCTCTGTATGTAGTTTCAATAGCATCAACAGTTAGACTATTTGGTCTTTTAAATCATGAGATATAAGCAAAATATCATAAGCTACTCTAAAATAAGGGCAGCAGAAAGTCACTTTTTTTTACCGTAATTTTCAAGGTCATATAGCCATAATTAAATCAAAGTCTCTTCTAAAGATATTTACCTCTATGTCTTAAGTTTCATATGCAACTAAAATCACATAATTTAGTGGTTTTTAGGACTAATTATGGTATAAACAACGTGATTGACGTAAACAAAACTTAGACAGAATTTCACTACATAATAATCTCTTATCATATTCAACCAATTCTATCCAAAATAACACTAAAATAATACCAAAGAAACATTTCAGCAACAATTTCACATCAACTAAGTGAGGTACTAAACCTAAAAATTGACAAAGTAGATCTTTTATTGCCTTTCCTTCCCTTTCTCTTTGGCTTTGCTTGACTCACCAACTTGATTTCTACCTAAAATTGGTTGAATTACTTATATGAAAAATGATGGAATGAAGAAGGTGAAATGGAGAGAAGAAAATCTAAACTAAGAATGTCATGCATCCCCCTCTCCATATCCTCATTCCAGAACTTTCAAGACTTACATATATGCTTTGTTATTATTGGTCACATATGCCTTAATCTAATTGGTCCACACATACCTTAATCCAATTGGTTCATACATGCCTTACTCCAATTAGTCCATGTGTTAGCTTTTAAAAAATTGCATATTGGTCTTTCTTTTTCCCTTACTTCCCTCATTGTCCTACAATCTTATCAATTAATTTCATTCTCATATGTCTTAATTTTCTAACGTCATAAATTTCATGCAATTTGGTTAATTATTTTGAGAGTTAAACCCAAAACATTACAGTTTATTCGAAAACAGTGACAGTAGCAATAACTTAACTTCAAGCCAAAATGATCCTAAACTGGCCTAGTCCACTTCTGTCTCTACCTCATCCTCTAGATGTCATAGGTGCATTAGATACCCTTCTATTCTCCTGGAATGCACTAATATGTCACGTGGACAATTAGTCATTAAATGATTCATACCCCCACATTTAAAACAAGCCCCAGTCACCTACATGTTCATGCCCCAATTTCTCTTGATATAGTGTGGGTACTCTGGCAGTCCATTTCCTTGTCTAATTGAAAAAAACCATGCCAGTATTAGTTGTTGTGAACTACCCTTGACGTCTTCCTCTGCTAGCTTGGCTATAAACTGATTATGCTAGGGATACACCCTGCAAGTCTCGAGTTCTCTTACCCGAAGATGAGCCACCTCTATCGAAACTTCTCCTTTGTGTCCTTTCTCTCTTGACTATTTATTGTTTCTCTACTCTAATAACTGCTTCAACTAATTGATAATAGCTCACATATTGTAGAGAAGTTACTACCACTAGATACTCTTTAATGGAATCATTTAATACATCTTTAAATTGTCAACATCAAAAGGCTTCTGTTAGAATTGGCTCTGGAGCATACCTACTGAGCCGGCTAAACTCCTTTTCATACTCAGCCACAGATAGGTTTCTTTGTCTCAAATTCAAGAACTGCTTACATGGAACACTTTTATAAGCTTGTGTGACATATTTCTTCTTAAACTCTTGGGTAGAGAACTCCCAAGTCATAGGGTTAGGCAATTGAAGATGAATTAGGACTAATTTCCACCAATCATAAGTTGCCCCTTATAAAAGATAAATAGTACAGGTAACCATTTCTTCAGGTGGACACTTGATCTCATCTAAAACCCTTTGTATCCGCTCTAACCAATATTCTGCTTTATCTAATTCTTTTAAAGTCATACCTACAAATTCTTTTGTCATATGCTTTCTCAAAGCTTCTATGGGAGCTTTAGGCCTGATTATTTTGTCTATCAATCTTACCATATCATGTAAAAGCTTTAGAAATATCTCCCCAAGTACTAATGGTACTGGTACTTCATCCTTTAGAGGCTCAGGAGGATTAAAAATTGACTGATCTCCCCTTACCACACCAGTTAACTCTTCCTCGGCTTCATGAGATCTTTCCATCTCTACTATCTATAAAAAAATATATGGATATCTAGATTAGGCCAATACAAGACCAAACTCTATCACACATCACTAGACTTTTATTGGCCATAATCACCTAAACCGAGCTTTGATACCACAAAATGAAACACCTCCTATATGAAACCTACAACCATTCACACATAAGACAACCAATCTCCTATACATAATTCATGAAATATATTTCAGTTCAATACTATATATATATATATATATGCATTACAAAACTTCCTGATACTTAACATTGTCATTTAACAGTAGTAAAAAAAAAAAATTTTACCATGATAACCCAAAAGAAAATATACAAGTTCTTTTAACCATTACATGTACAATTATATGTAACTAAAAAAACATTCCAAAAGTACTTTTTCTTCTTAATGTTGGCCTTGATCCTTGCAGATGTTCCCTATACCTCATTTTTATTATTTGGACCTACATGAATTAACACTCGTGCTAAGTTTGAGAACTTAGTGGTGAAAACACTTAGTTTGGATGACCACTCACAACAGTCATCTGCCAAGCACATATATTCATGAACATCGCACAACTATAAATAAGGATGGCATAATTAATCAAATAAATAATGTAAACATGCTTCAATTTTTTTTTCGTATTCCATAATTCACCTTCAAAACTCAAACATTGATATTCAACACTCAATAATATAAATTATCAATACAAATGCAAATGCACATTCATATACCAATTATTTATGTTGTCATACTGTATTTATTATTTATATCTCTTTGCTTTATTTTATATTAGGCCTACACATTTTCCGTTGGTGTGGATAACAAGTAATGTGAATATCCGAAAATATCAAAATTTAGATGCTAAAAGGCATCAAACTATGGATACCTGAAGGTATCAAACTGTGGACACCGGTAGTGTCAAACTGTAGCAGATGTATTGTAACCTATAAGCATGCCTATCTATCCACAATCAAGACAATAGAGTAAGCACCATAACATTTCCTTTAACTTTTTACAAATTTCACAATTCATATATCAACAAATCATATGAAATATATTTCTAATCATAAAAATTATATATGTATTCATACATGCAAGTCATAACTTACCACCATTAAGAGGGTGTTGATTATTTCACAAAACTATCAAACTTGTTTTATGCTTAAAATCGCAAGTATATGGGTTGTACTTATAGTACAAAGCGGATATCGATCTCATAAGGATTGTAGTTAGTCCCCATTTAATTTAGGTTAAGCTTTTTTCAAGAAACCAATTCAAGAAAATAAAATATAAATAAATAAGTAAAACTAAAACAAATTGGAAGTAAAGGCAAAAAACACATCCAATCTTCAACACTGCAAACTAAAATTCTATGAAAATCAAAATTCAAAAATAGAACTTGTTGTTATCCCTATTTATATGCCTTTGGTTTAATTAATCTAATTTATATTTGACCCAAGATTTCCTAATATTTTAGCTACCCTCTCTAAAGGTGCAACTAAATGTCACTAGTTAAATAAATTAAGATTAACTTTAGAATCTCTCGATATACAAAGCCTTTACTAAATATTTAATTAGATATAAAGCTATCCTATAGGCAGTCAAAATCTCTTCCTAATAAATTAATAACTTATTGTCTATAGGTCTATTAAACACCAGCTCTCGTTGTACATTTAACACGGATTATCCAACTCATTTTCTCGATTTGTTGTAGGGTTTAAGCTCAATATACAACACAAATATTCATAACATTAAATCAACAACCAAAGGTTCACAAATAGTTTAAACAACAGATCCTAAAATAAATTTAGCCACTCATAAAAATAAGTTTATCCATATCTATATTTTTAAAAATATAAAACATATTAAGGAAGATAAAAATAAAACAAATGTGATGATAGTTGTCTTTCCTTTTGTATTTGAAAATCTGAAAAATGGATGCTTGTTGGAGTTCTTGATGCTTAAATCTTTAAGATAAAGCTTGTGTGGTGTGTGGAGATGGTGTCCACTTGAATCCCTCTCCTAGTGTCATGTTGTGGCTTCTGTTAGTGTGGCTACTCTCCTTTGTATGTATGTCGAATCTACTTGCTTCTCTGGCTAGGGATCTAACTTTTTGTTTTTAATCTGCTCTTATTTATGCTATGCATTTTTTCTTTGGATTGGTTCTCCTACACATGGGTTTGCTCTAGCCGAATACTCCTGCGCTTTGAAGTCTTGGTCCAGCATCTTAGTGGGCTTTTTCTCCTTTAGCATGTGTGATTTTTTTTTTTTGGGTTGAAAGTTGGCCTTTGCTTTGCTTGGTATAAAGTTGGAGAAGAAGATAAGAATGGTTAAAGAAGAGAAGAATGGTAAAAGTGTTAAAGGTGGAGAGAATGAATTGGCTTGGTCAATTGTTTTTGTCTTCCAATGAGTTACATTTTAGCCACCCAAAGTCTCTCCCGCTAGCATCATGCTCATGCTCTCCCTCCATGTTGGTCTTTTGTCTTGCTTGGGGAGGACTTGATCAAAGCATTTTGTCCTTGAGTGTTGAAAGCTTTAGTCTTGCTTGGAGGAAGACTTAGTTAATGCATTTTGTTTTGGTAACTAAGCTTTACCCGAGAAAGCTATCTGTCCTCTCATCCATGAACGGCCTTTATAATTTATGACAATGGGAAGGGTGAAACTCCTAAGCATATAAGCTTTATTCCTTAGTTCTTCATTCATTTTTCATTCTTCATTCTTCCGAATTTCAAGCTTTTTTTTTTTCATTTCACTTTCTTCCAACTTCAATTTCCAATTTCAATTTACCCTATACAATAAATAAATACATCAATAAGATTTAATTATAACCCAAAATCAATAATTAAATAAAAACATAAAACAAAAACAAAAACGCTAAATAAATAATAATGATGATCATGCTAAATAAAAACATACAAAATAAGTATTAAAACGCAACAAAATCAACCTATCATACAAGAAACACACGCCAAACACTTAGAAAAACCTATACTATGTCTTAGGTTTCATATTCAACTGGAATCACACAATTTGGGGGGTTTTTTAGACTTAGTTATGGCTCAAACAACATGACTGACTTAAACAAACCTTATACAGAATTTCACTATACAATACTTTCTTATCATATTCAATCAATTCTATCCAAGATAACATTAAAATAACACCAAAGTAACATCCCAGCAAAAATTTCACATTAACTAAGTGAAGTCTCAAACTTAAAAATTGATAAAGTAGGTCTTCCATTGCCTTTCTTTCCCTTCTTCGTTAACTTTGCTTAACTTACTAACTTGATTTCCACCTAAGATTGGCTGAATTTCTTACATGAAAAATGATAGGATAAAGAAGGTGAAATGGAGAGGAGAAAATCTGAACTTAGAATGTCGTGCATCCCCCTCTCCATATCCCTATTCCAGAACTTTCAAAACCCACACTTATGTTTTCTTATTATTGGTCACACATGCCTTAATCTAATTGATCCATGTGTTAGCTTTAGAAAAATTGCATATTGGTCCTTTTTCTTCCTTTACTTCCCATATTAGCCTACAATCTTAACAATTAATTTCATTCTCCTATGTCTTAATTTTCTAATGTTATAAATTTCATTTAATTTGGTTAATTATTCTAGGATTTATACCAAAAATACTATAAGTTGTTCAAAAATAAGGACAGTAGCCAGAATTCAAAAATCTTATAGGCATAATAAAATTTAGGTTCCTTCATGAAAGTTTTAGATCTATATCTCTAGATTAATTTTCAATTATAATTATCTAATTTAGAGGTATACAGACCAAGATATGGCCAAATTATAGAGGTATGTTCATGTATAAATTAACAAATTACCCATTTACCCAAATCTTTTACATTAAGTACCCTTATGGTAATTCATTTATTATGTTCACTTCTTGATGCACCCTAGACATGATATAATAATTCTATGATATATTTTAGGGCCTTACAGTTTCACATATTATTCATATTATTGATAACTCTACTATACACGTTCAAAGTATCGATACCAAATTAACTTTAGCTAACACCTTTTTTGTTCCCAACCTTTTTTTAAACCTCTTTTTTTTTTTTGCTTAATTATGCGAACTTGATGTTAAACTATCTTTTTCAAATCATAGTTGTATTATACAGGATCCAAAAACCGGGGAAATCTTTAGGATAAGGCGTAAGATTAGATGGCTGTTTGTGATCACTTCCTTGTATCTTACTTCCAAACTTACCATTGGTGCCATCATTTCTCATATTTGACATTCCTGTCTTGGTCATCCTTCTAATGCCAAATTAAGCTCTATAATTTCTAGTGACTCTTTAGGCTTTATTAAGTCTGAATATTTTGATTGTGTTTCATGTTACTTTACAAAAGTCATACGTTATCTTTTTTTTTCCTTAATAATTCTATTTATTCAATACCTTTTGATATGATTCATTATAACATTTGAAATCTTTCTCTCCATGACACTATAGGTGGATGATATTATGTTATTTTCATGAATTATTTTTCTCTTTACGCATAGATTTACCTGATGCGTCATAGATTTGAATTATTTTTAATTACTTTTACTTTGTCAATATGATTCAGACTTAATTTTTTTTATAAAATTAAAGTATTTGATACTGATAATGCAATGACATACAAAAATACAAATTTAACCTAATTTCTTACCAACCAAAGTACTATTATTCAAAGGTCTTATTTAGGTACCTCTCAACAAAACGGTCGAACGTAACACAAATATAAATACATTCTTGATACTATTCGAGCCCTCACGATATCCTCTTCTTATCTATAAATCTTTTGGAGTGAAACTACTCTTACTTTTGTTTACTTTATAAATCATATTCCTTCCCCTATTATTGGTAACATCTTTCCCTATGAACATCTTCTTAACTGTGCTCCTAATTATCAAACTCTTAAAGTTTTTTATTATACTTATTTAATTCTTTACAACCTAATGAATATACCAAATTGGAACCCAGGGTACAATTATATTATTTCTTAGGATATAGTATAGAACATAAACAGTTTAAATGTTAGAATTCCTTATTATAAAGGTTTTGTATCTCTCGCAATATAACTTCCTGGGAACATAAGATATTTTCAGACCTTTCAAACTTTTGAGTCAGTGAGTCAGTGAACCCCGTCGTTCATTCTTCTCTGATTATACTATATCTCTTTTTCTTAACATTTCTCTTGTAGATCCCTCTAATAGCTCATACAACTTCACTTTACCTATACATAATCCAATTGCATCTCCTTCAGATATAGATCTTCCAAGTATTCCATATGATCATTCTCCAATGGACTCTCTCTCTCCTTACAGTTACCACTTTGTTGTACTAACTATCTAAGTCAACCTTTTGTCTATCTTTGTGATTTTCATATTTATTTCACTATTGTCTCTCTATATGAATCTCACACTTATCGTGAGACCAATTCTGACCCTTTATAGCAACAAGTAATAACAAAAAAACTGCAAGCACTCACCATTATAAATACTTGGGATTTGGTTGACTTACCTCCGAATAAACCAGTTGTTGGTTGCAAATGAGTTTACAAAATGAAGACTTAAGCTAATGGATCTATTAAACGCTACAAAGTTTGGTTTGTTGTTAAGGGATTCACACAAGAATATGACATTGACTGTAAAGATACATTTTTTCCAGTAGCCCATTTGACCTTAGTTTGCAGTCTCATTGTAGTCGTTGCTAGCAAACATTAGGCCTTCTTTCAAATGAAGGTCAAAAATGCTTTTCTCAATGGTTATCTTATAGAAAAGGTATACATGAAATCTCTTCTTAAGTATGATCATCCTCCCCATAAATTTTTTTGTCTTCACAAAGCCTTGTATAAACTTAAACAAGCTTCTTAGGCCTAGTTTACAAAATTTAACTCCATTATTAGACGCCTTGATTTTTATTATAATCCTTATAATCCTGCTTTGTTTTTTTGCAAAACCGATCAAAGATGCACTCTTCTTCTTCTTTATGTAGATGACACAATAATAATAGGTGATGACCCCATTAGATATCTCCACTCTTCAATCTTTTCTATATCAATAGTTTGAAATAAAAGATCTTGGCAACCTCAGTTATTGTTTGGATGTTGAAGTATCATCTGATGATACTAGTTACTATTTATCTTAAGCTAGGTATGCTACAGATCTTATCTCTCGGACTGGCATCATTGACTCTAAGATTGTTTGTTCTTCACTTGACCCTAATGATCATCTTTATACTACTGATGGAAATCTTTTAGTGATAGTATATTTTATCATCAATTAATTGGTAATTTTATATATTTTGCTATATCTCGTCCAGATATTGCATATGCTGCTCAAATTGTCAATCAGTTCATGTCTACACTCCGCTCTACTCACTTTTTTGCTATCCTCTATATTTTTCAATATGTCAAAGGCACTTTATTTAATGACCTTCACTTATCATTCGTCTTTACTAGGGTTATGAACATACTTTGATACTAACTGGAGTAGAGATCTCACTAATCGTCGATTCACTATTGACTACTATTTCTTTTTTGGTACATTTCTCATTCCATGGCATAGTAAAAAATAAATAGTTATCTCTTGTTATAGCACAGAAGTATAATATCAAATCCTTACTGACACTACCTCTAAACTTCTTCGATTATGGTGATTACTTCAAGATATGGGTGTTTCATCTTCTTCCATTATTTCCTTATTTTGTGATAATCACAATGTCATGCAAATTGTTCACAATGATGTCTTCCGTAAGCGTGCTAAATATATCAAAATTGATTGTCATTTTATGTAACATCATGTCCTTCAAAATACTATTAAATTAGTTTCCTTCTCATCATAATCTCATATTAAATGCCTTCTTACCGAATCTCTTCTTCTGAGACGATTTTAAAATTTTATTTTCTAATTTAAACGGTCCTCTTCTTTACAATCTTTAGTTTAAGGCAGAGTATGAACGTATTAAAGATTGACATTATATCTCATTCATATTTCATATTTTCTCCGTATTTTATCTCTTGAAATTCTTTCGTATATATGCTTATCATTTATATAAATTGGCTCTTATCACATATTATATTTTGTATAGATGAACTCTTATTATATAGTAACAATATCGTGTATATAAAGCCATTATGCCTCTCAATAAACACAAAAATTTCTCTCATATTTCTCTCGTTTTTACAAACATAAAATATATAAATGTAAGTTTTAGAATCAGAGAGATACGTGGAACCAATGAACTTATTCTGACGCTTGGACTTTAGTGCATAAAAGTCCAAAATAATGAATAAACCGTCACCGATTCACCCGGTCCTGTAAGACGCGTGTAAAAGGTGATGACTACGCTATGAAAGAAGTTATGTTACATGGGAAATATGCTTCCCTTACTATGAAGCAATGAAGCAAATTCAGATGTACACACCATCACTACTACATCTATATATACACCTACGTTGTAGCTTATCTGCAACATGTCTTCTGCTACATTTGGAGCATCCATGGATAGATATTTTGTTCTTCTTCTTGTCATCTCCACATTTGCATCAATTGAAGCAGCGCCGATTTCGTCGAAGCTCTTCAGGGAGTACATTGGAGCTGAATACAATGGTGTAAAATTCGCAGACGTGCCTATTAATCCAAGAGTTGAATTTCACTTCATTCTCTCCTTTGCTATAGACTACACCTCATCTTCCCAGCCCTACCCCAGCAATGGTAAGTTCCAAGCATACTGGGACACACACAACCTCGGTCCTTCGTCTGTAGCAGCAATCAAATCCCGCCATCGGAATGTCAAGGTAGCAATGAGCCTTGGAGGTGACAGCATACGTGGAAAGCCTGCCTATTTCAAGCCTAAATCGATAAAATCCTGGGTTACTAACGCCATTCGTTCAATAACTGGTTTGGTGAAAAGGTATCATTTGGATGGAATTGATATCGACTATGAACACTTCAAAGCTGATCCAGAAACATTCGCCGAGTGCATTGGACAGCTTCTCCTTACCCTTAAACGAAAGAAGATCGTAAAGTTTGCATCAATAGCTCCATATGAAGATAACAACGTGCAGGAGCATTACTTAGCCCTCTGGAGGAAGTATGGACATGTGATAGACTATGTTAACCTTCAATTTTATGCTTTAAGCAAGGGGACAACCGTTTCACAATTCCTGCAACATTTCAGTAAGCAGTCCGCTAATTATAAAGGAGGCAAGGTATTAGCCAGCTTTGCTACAGATGGAGAGAGTGGTGGTTTATCTCCCAGAAATGGCTTCTTTAGTGCTTGTGATAAGCTCAGAAGCATGAACAAGCTTCATGGGATATTTGTGTGGTCAGCAGATGACTCCAAGAAGACAAGGTTCAAGTACGAGGTGCAGGCACAAAGGTTACTGGGAAAAGCAAGATAAGCGCTCTGTTGTTTCTACACGTTTTTTTTTTTTTTTTTTTCAGATAGTGATGCTTAATAAGAGGGAGGGATTGGCAACTTTCACGCCATTGATAGAGGATATTACAGTAATCACGTAAAATTGGCAGCCAATGCCCTTACCCAAGAACAATCATTTCCCCTTTTTGGATTGTCAGTCATTCTCATTCGCAGCAGCAGCGTCCATGAAAAATCAAGCCGTCGTTAATAATGATATTTTTAATTAAAATTATTACGCTTATATTTGTCTTAGCTATTTAGTGATATACATTGCAAGTCACATAATTTATTATTAGCCAAATTTAATTTTAAAGCGAAAATACAAAAATATTTAATAACTTTAATCACATACTTGCGTGTCATAATTTTTTTTATACTAAAATTTGAATAATAGTAATTATTTGTTATAATTCTAGTGATATAATTTTGCATACTAATTTTTTAATTTTAATTTTAAAAATAATAAACATTTGATAATATAATATGTTAAACTTTAAATATTAATTATTACAGTAAAAAAAATAAAACTATATTAACATAAATTACTTGTTAACTTTAAAAAATTTTACTAAATTTTTATGAAAAGTTTTACTAAATTTATTTTTGTATTTTTATATATTACAATATTAATATTTTTAAATTTTATTTTTATATATTAAATTGATTATTTTGGAATTAATGTTGATTAATAATCATATAAGTACGAGGAAAGGTGAAATAGTGGATTACTCCTAATAGAAGACAAAGCTTAGGGTCTATTTGAATTTGTTTTAAAATTTGAACTTAAATTTTAAAATTTTAAAATATAAAAATTAATAAAAAATATTACAAAAATAAAAAAAATATTCTAACATAAAATTCGAAATAAGCCACATACAAA
>JAOXYD010000008.1:4251300-4275665 GCA_028565735.1 Pinacopodium congolense
ATATTTATATTCATAATATTTATATTAAAAATATTCTTATGATTAAATTTCAAAATTTTGAATAATTAAACTAACTATTTAAAAAGATATATTTCAATATCTCTGATTCACTATACATATAAATTCATAAATAATCAATTAATATTATTTTTTAGTTATGCCTTAAATTAACTCTAATTAAAACTTATTATTTGATAACTCCAATTAAATTAAAATTTAAAGATATATTTATATTCATAAATCTAAAACATATAGATTTAATTTAATTAGAATTATCAAGTTATAATATTTAAAGCTATAACTAATTAATAAATAAATTAAATGGAGTTAATTTAAGGCATAACTAAAAAATATTATTAATTATTTATTTATGATATGTATAGTGATGTAGAAATATTGAAATATATATCTTTGAAATGATTATTTTAATTATTCAAAATTTTGAAATTTTTATCTCAAGATTATTCTTAATGTAAATATTATGAATATAAATATATATTTTAGAAAGGAAAATAAAATATATTATATTTTATGATTTAGTCAAATTATCAAATGCCCTCCTAAATTTTGAAAAAATTTCAAATCTTCCTTAACTTTGAAAAAATTTCAAACACTTCCTAATCCCGTTAATTGCCACGTCATACAATACGTCACCCGCTACGTTAGCTACCACATTAGTACTTTAATCATATCCACTATCACGTCATACGTGACTCACCCAAAAAACTTTTCAGAAGAATTTTTAATATTATGATAAAATATTGATATTTTTAAAAGTAGAGAAAGTGTTTGATAAATTGATATTTATTCTTTTAAAAATTATTCGTGTGAAAGACAAAAGAAAGACAAATATATAGTTAAAAAATAAGCAATAAAAACAAGGAATAAGGGAGAGGGGATGCTAGTGGGAGAAGACATGAAGAAGAAAAAGAAGAGAAGCCGATAACAATAGAGCCTCTCATCATAGACACAAAAACTATATTTTACCAAAATATCATCCAATTCAATGAGATTCGGTACTGAAACCATTTAAACTAAAATAATATCTAAATTACACAAAATTAGATTTATTTTCTTAAATCACATCAATTAGCCTTATTAAAATAGTTTACTTATTTTTAAGGCGTCCATTATTTACTATTTAAATTCTACTATGATTAAACAAAATTTATATATAACGATGAAAGTTATGGCAGACAAGACGGTCCATAAAAACATGACCTTAATACATTTTAGGTCATCACCTAGTAATTCTGGAAAGAATGTTCCGAGAAACCAAAAGGTGTTATGCAGCCTGTTAATAGATGATTTGAATCAAAGTGATGAAGGTCAAGGCAAACAAAAGAAGAGAAGAGAACGAGACCACATAGAAATGACTTACAATTACTGGAACTTACAATGCTGTAAGGGCGAGTAAAAGAAGTCCTATAAACAAATTCAAGCACAGTTTATGCTTATAAAACTGCATCAGAATTAGACAAAAACTCTCAAAAGATATATTTCATATTCATATTCGAATGACCAAGTGGAAAACAAATTGAAGGGCAGCCTGGCATAAGTAAGTGTTTAATAGCACTTCTTATGTAGAATCTAGTTCCATCATCTCTTTGAAGATCCTTCAGTTTGGATAATCACAAACGGTTATTTGAGATAAGGAATTGTTCTGCTCGGGGACGTTTTGTTTGATAAAAGCTCTTCTCCACCAAGTTTCAAAAGCTCTGTGAATGTTGGGACAATCATCTCCCTTATTCAGAAATTTGTCAAACCAATTAAGTAAAATAGCCTGCTGTTGCGGCAGCGGGAGCGTAAGAATTGTCTGGCTCAGTCCATCCTCAACTAACTTTTTATCAACGGATCTATATGCCCTCCTCATCCACCCAAAGTCTTCGTAAAGACCTTCTAACCAAGTAGACAGCAAAGCGTATCGAGTATCTTTTGGTACCAGAACTTGTCCTCTCCCAATCGCAATGCATAGCTGTGCAGTTATCTTACTGATTTCATGTCGGAACACAGTTGGAATCTTGGAATGCAGAACAGCAAGCTCCTTCTGATCTGCCCACAATTTTACAAATTCATCACCCATCTTCTTATCAATAAGAATATCCACTATCCACTGCAAATTCTCAGCTTCTCGAGCTATTTCACTTATTAAAGCCCCTCTATCATGCCTACTATCATCCACACATGTAGCTTCCGATAGGCATAGCACAAGAGAACTAAGGCATCTATGACAGAGAGAATAAAGGGTATCTTTAGAAACATCAAGCCTGTTAACATGATCAGATGAGTCTTCCTTGAATAATCGAGAAATTAGAGATTTCACTTCTCGACGAGCCTTGTCATCTTTAGCTTGTAAAACACCACTAAGGACTTTTAAGAAGATGTCATCAGCTCTTGCACAAGTGGACTGTTCACATGACACCCTCTGAAGAATCTTCTCCGAGTTAAGCTGAAGTTCACCTAGACATGACACGACCTTTTCCTCCTCTTCTTCAGACCATGGGATAGCTTCCAAGTACTCCAAGCATGATTCTATGCCCACTTCAAACATGATAGCTGAAGAAACCTACAGTATGATAGTTACGTTATTAATCTTCACTATGTTGTTTCTTTATCATAATAAACAAGCCCATGGCATCAGCAAAAGATAAATGCTTATCACAAATCATTTTTTCCACTGTTTGTTCAGACAAGTTGAGCACAAACACTGATTTTATTAAAGAAAAATATATATAACAGGTTGGGGATCGGACAAACCAGAGAAAAAAAATGCAAGGAGTTCAGAATCTTATCCTCTTGAATAGTTTCATCTACTCTCGTAGAAAATTTAAGACAAATAGTAATCATTATGTCAACCTTTCGCTTGATATGCCAACAAAGAAAGATTCACCAGTCTCTTTTATTTCGTTGAAATGGGAGTAGCAGAGGATTGAAATTGTGATACTTTACATTCTACTAGACGCTAATGTTAGTTGGGCTGTCATTTCCCCAGGATTCAATTAAGAAGAACCGAAGGCTTCACACTTTAAACTCTTGTTTCACCAAATTCTGGCAGAGACTAAAGAAAACAATATCAAATTGCATGCCATTACCACAAAATTTGAACTCAGCAACAAAGATATTGCAGAACCACAAAACCAAACTTAGGATCGCCATATTGGCCACCATATAATCCCAAAAATAAGTTGAATAGAATTTTAGAAGTTGAATACACGAGTAGCTGAGAGAATTCTCTAAATCTTTTTATATGTCTCTGTACCTATAGATGTCAAGTTTTTCCAGTTATCAACATCCAAATCAAGAATTCAATTAGACTCAAGACCCCACAATTCTCTAATCTTTGTCTTAACTCTTTAAGCATAAACATACAAAAACATGAAAAAAAAAAACAAAAGAAACCATTTTCCCTTTCTCGGTTTTCGTCTCCGTAACCCCCACTGTTCAGTATTCCCAAAAATGAAACAAAAACTTCAACAATTTAGAACAAAGAATTTCAAAGAAAGCAAATAGCAGAATCACATTTACCATCGCACACGTAAAAACAAACCAACCAACAAGAAACGTGAAATTCACACCTTGAGCCAAGCCAAGACCTTTGTGACACTCTCACCCATCAATCTCCTTTTAGGATCATCACAATACATCAAAACCAGAGTCTCCAAATACACATCCACATCATCACACTCGCTAATCTCCACAGTATGCATAACCCCTTTTTCTCTTCCCCTCAACTTCTCCCTGAAAAACCCACTCTTCTCTAACAAAACCCTTTTATGAACATCCACCGAAACCCTCTGCCCATCTTTACCAACCACTGTAAGCCTCACATCGCCCAACCCCATACCGCAGTTATTCAAGTTCTCAAATTCCTTAACTATTTTGCTTACTTTTGATTGAGACTTAATGCGATTCTGCTCATGGGTTTGCTCCTCAGACATCATCTGGAAGAGGGTAGGATGGTGAGTTGACTCAGTTGAAGAGTTCGCGTGAGGTGGAGAGGGTACGGCTTTAGAGTTGGGCGAGTTTAAAACCCTGGAGAGTGTAGTTGTTGACGGAGTTCTTGAAGGCGAAAACGAAAATGTTGGGTCTGAAACAAACCCCTGTCTAATCATTGTAGAGACTTCTCTTGATGTTGCCATCTCAATTAAGTTCAGGGGTTCTACAGCACCGAAATGAGAGAGTGTGCGTGCAGCAGCGGATAGTGTACTAAAGATGAAGTCTTGAACACCGTAGCATTGAGAATTTCCCGGCAAAATCAGCAAATTTTGATTTTCTTTTCCGGGAATATTGAGAGAGACGGAGAATCCAAGAAAGAAAATGACGGGAAAATGAGTACTTTGGGTTCGATACTTCGATCAGCAGTGGAAAGTACAAGTGACGGTAATTATTGGAGTTGATTTACGCTTTGTTCTTTGAAGAACGAAATCAGAGTCTGTTGATCTGCGCGTGCGTGCGGCACGTGACTTTAATTAATGGGGGTTTATTTGGATTAATTATGATCTTTCCCACTTAATCCTCACCCAAGCTAAAAGCCTACTTCATTGGAGCCTAAGTAACTTGATTGAGGAAATTGTTGGATGGCTAAGGAGTAGGGAAATTGGGTATAAATGTGCCGTACAATTATTCCCTTTTGCGTTCTCCTCTTAAGTTTCATTCAGGTATTTCAGTTATAAATTTGCTGAAAATTATTTATTTTCAGATTAGTGAATATAACTTGTAGCACTTAGACGATGATGTTGATAACGATGATCAACCTTTGTTAGTAAAATAAAGGAAGACCGTATGAGATAAAATTGAGTTGCTTTAGGTTATACAATTAATGTCATAACACATGTGATGTTGCTTCACAGTTCACGGAAGCGAAAGGGACCAATCTCTCCTCCTTTTGGTTCAATTTTCCTTGGCTTAGAAATCTTCGGATTATAAGAGACCAAGAAATATCAGCTAAATCCCGGCAACAATTAAATTCTCTTTTTGAATGGTTAACTGTTTGAACAATATGATTGTTAATGGCAGAGGAAATGAGGCATCAGCGACAGCAAATGGCCAGCCCCCACCTGAGATGGGTGATGTTTGTGTCAGTCAGGTGAGTGTTTGTGTCAGAAAAGCCCCACGCTTTTACATTTTTTGTAAAAAAGTGTTCCCAGTCCCATTTCGGAAATTTACTGAAGGAGGAGACCAAAATTGTAGGAAGTCATGCTATAGGGCTCTTTCTATCTGGAGAATGCAACCTATCTCAATCAAACAGAGGGATTATTAGCATTACAGCTCCTGTGGCGCTGAAGGGGAACCATCACAGACAGGACTTCTTATGTGGGGAGTATGGAGTAGTTCGTACCATTGAATTAGGATGGTGACCTATAAATGCAAACTTCCAAGCAATTATGATTGTTTTTGCTGTATCAATTATTGACGATCAACAATTATTAATCTCTAGACTGGTTTGAGTTACCACGTAGATAAGAAGATGGTGTCTTAAGATTGCACAAATGGAACAAGGACAAGAGAATACAAGTAACAAAATTTAATCACAGAAAAGCTTCCAGATACAAAGTAACAACACAGGTTACAGGAAAATTATCACAATCAGAAACTTCAATTTCCACGGGGTAGCGGGAAAAAGTCAATCGCCATTCTTTCAGAGCTCATTCTGTCTTCCTCCTGAAAACAATTCATAAGCCAATCCAATCTTAACAAGAAGCAGGTCAATAGGAGAATGAAATTTTCTGAATGTATAAATGATAAAATGTGATACCATCTTTAGAAGACATTAGTCTGTAGATCTTCCATTTCAGGATCCACGAGTTTGGCTTCCGTTTCCGCTTCAGACCCGAAAAGCGGAGCATCTAGCTCAGGAGGATTCTGTGAATTGGTAAACATGTCAGTTACTTTAAGGCCTTGGCCTACCTATTTACACCACTGCAACAATACATTACCATGCAGCGAACTAGTGCCCAATTGACACCTTTGAAGAATGGATGCCTCTTAACTTCACTTGCTCCTTCCCGTGAACCTAACCTGCTTTTGGGATCTCTATGTAGTAAGCGGTAAATAAGCTGCTTTACACTCAGACTAACCTGCGCCATACATACATGTCAAGAATAATAAAAACCGAGCAAGGTCATATAAGATTCATAAGTCAAACACAATGTCCATTACCAAGAATCTAACAGATGGTCCTACCTGTGTGCTGGATGGAAATCTCAGGTCTTTGTGAAGTATATTGGCAAATGTCCTTTGCCTTGTCTTTCCTCTGAAGGGGGTATATCCATATAGCATTTCATACAGAAGAATACCTGGGAGGAATGAAAATATGATACGATGTTCCCAACCTCGGGTCTAATTTAATGATTTGAGAATTGGATAATTACCAAGAGCCCACCAGTCCACTGCACTAGTGTGTCCAGCTCCAGAAATAATTTCCTGACAAGAATTTGAAATGTCATGTGCGAAAAATAAAAAGAGAGAAAAGATGAGCTATATAATCTTTCAAAATCAAGCATATAAAAGATGAACCTACTTTATACATGAAAAAAGATTCGAATTAGGTAAAGAAGAAGAAAAAAGAGGAAATTGAACATCGATAGCGTGTTTCAATCTAAAAACTCTTTTCTTCTCAGCTAAATTTAGAAGAAATTGGATGATCCTACTGTATACAACATACAGAGACCTGTGCCACAATGACCTCAAGGGACACAGTAAAAACCTCAAATAATAGAGATGTGTATTAGAGAATTAACTGGAGCTATGTACTCTTCAGTTCCAACAAACGAATTTGAAGCTCTCATCGGTTCAGCCATAAAGATTGGACCTTGCTGACGTTTACGGTGCCTTTTCCTTTCGTTTGTACCAGGAATCAGAAGCTGCAAAGCGTGACATGTTTTTATCAGATGTTATTGTTACTTTCATTTATTTATTTTTCAGAAAAAGAAAAGAAGAATCTGAACCAGAAACAGGAATGATGGCTCAGATACCTGTGGTTTGCATGATGTCAAGCATGAGAGATCAAAATCGGTCAAGGACACATGACCACTGCTCTGAAGTAAAACATTCTCAGGTTTTAAATCCCTGTAAATGATCCCTTAAAGGAAGAGAAGAAGATACTACTCAGCAAGTTACAGTACCGTAAAGATGTAGTCTTCTAATTTGAGGAAAATAACTTGCAAGTGCTGAGCCTTTACAATGTCTTACAAATCTACAAAACTGATTTTTAGCGAAAGGACAGAAAATGAATTCCATTTGTACCTTGATAGTGAAGGTACTCCAATGCAACAACTACCTCTGCAGCGTAGAACCTACATTGACCAAAAAAACCTGTGACTATAGATATCTTCACCACAGACAATTGATCTCCAAGTTCTTAAATCCTAATAACGCACTTCTTATACTTAACATTACAGTATCAGCTTTTACCTTACAGCATCTTCTTTCAACACCTTCAATGGTTGTCGGTCCAAAAGCAGGAACAGTTCTCCACCGGGGCAGTAATCAGTTATAAGACAAATATGGGTTTTTGTCTGGAAAAAGTGAGAATTGTAGAAATTGAGAACCCCTTAAAGAGTATGTCTTTGTTTCTTAACTCAGATAAAACTCTAAATCAAATAAAGAGCAACCATGTAGAGTTTATACTGGCATTGTAGAAACCCTGCATGTCTATGGCAAAGTACCTGAAATGAAGCATACAATGCAGGAAGAAAAGGGTGGTCCAGCAGGTCAAGAATCTCTCTCTCTGCACAAGCTCTATGTACCTGCATTAAAGAAAATAAGCTTTAGCTGGAGGAATTACAAGATTTATATAGCATACAAATTAGAGAGATATATAACTAACAAGTGAAGTTGATCAGCAAGAAAAGACCAGAAAAAAAGGTAGGTATTGGAACTCGTTTCAAATACCTTATTGCGGTTGAGCATAACACTTTTGTCCATGGCTTTCATTGCAAAGTACAAGCCAGTGTCGCCCAGTTCTACCAAATGGACACTACCATGCAAATTTGTAAGTCAGAGAAAAGTTGCAAGAAAGTGCATATTTGAAGCAAGATCAGAGATGAAAGGATAATGATCTAGATTAAGCAGTATAATGTGAAAATGGGAAAGACAAACCCGCCAGTGTCACCAGATCCCAGGGGTTTTACTGGCCTAAAATGTTTTAGACTTATTTGTTCTCCATCATCTATAATCTGTAAGATAATAATAGATTAATGAGATTATTATAAGCAGGCCAAAATTGCATGCATATCCACCTAAGAAGCAAAGACCATGAGATTATTTTTCCCATAACAAAATAATACCTTCTGAATGGCTTTCCAAGAGGGGCTATCCTTCCTGTGAGGCTTTGGACAAACAATCTTCGAATGATTTGCCCACAAATCTTCTGGTTTCTGCAGTGCAGATGACAGTAATCATTGTCAAGAGTATGTGACAAGAAGCTTTTTCAAAGATGTAGAATCGCATAGACAATTACCATATTCGCATCTGGAAGTTCTCGCACTGCTTCATCAACATTTTCTGCAGTTTTTTTCACCTGATAGTGGCCGGCAAGCAAAATCATTAATGAAAACTGACTTTGGAGAGTACCAAAATCAATCGTATGCTTCAAATGTGATTCTTTTTCATGGCATGATCTCCATGGAAAAGGGTGAAAAAAAAGTATGTTATACCAGTTTTTCACTTTCATGAGCAGTTTGTTCAGGTATGCTGTTGGTGCGAGGCTCAACATGCTTAGTCCCATCTAGTTGTACTCCAATAAAGTATTGAACTTCTCCCTGTCCATAGAAAGGTGAATTTTGTAAAGAAAGGTCTTCTCCATGTTTATATTCATCAAAGTTCGAGTTGAGGAAGCTATTTAATCAAATTACATTTTATCCACGCTTCATATATACCTTCTGATCACGCATAGGCTGCAGATGGAACAGATTCCAGAACTTCTTGCCTGCAATAGAAAAAAGAGAACTTTAAATCAAATTATGTTTAATATTTACTTGTAAAAGAACTTTTTGAACATGCCTTTAGATGCTATCCTCTCAATCTTTCAATGAAGACATATGCACATAAATAGCTCGTTCTTTCACACAACTATGGAGACAATGAGAAAAAGAAGCAATCGTACCACTCTTCGTATAGTTAATTAGTTGCACAGTAACCTCTGTCTGGTTATCAATGGCGTCTCTTATTCTTCTGACAGTAGCTGGATCAGTTTCAGGGCCTTGCAGAAATCTGCAAAACAAGATTTATTTGTACTGCATAAATGAGATCCAATTGAACAAAGTGATGCAGATGCCATTTAGAAGCTTAGTGCGATTCTATTCAAGGCTTATGCACTTAAACAAAACTTGAGTTTACAAGTAGCCGATAAGTCTCAAACATTGATGCATGAGCTTCAGACAATAAAAATTATTCAAAATCACAGTAGTAATTGATGGTACCTGCAATTTCTTCCCAAGATCTCTTCACGGCTGTACTCTGTCAGCATCAAGAAACTATCCGAGGCAAATATCTGGAAAGGTCAAACAATGAGACATGACTGAATCCAACCTAAAACACGTCAGAAAACAGGATCGTAATTAAGTAGAAGACTATCTGTTAACGGAGGTAGTATTCTTACAATGGGATTATCGGGTAGCCTTGGATCAGTAATTACAAAATTCTTCTCAATACGTTCAAGTGTGGTAGCTAGATCAATACCCTTTCTCATTTCCTTTTTTCTCACTTTGTCATCAAGGCTATTAGGCCTGGTATCATCACCACTATCTTCATCAAAGAAACCAACGTCGTCGTCATCGAAGCTCTCAGCAGCAGATTGGGTACTTTTCCTCATCAGACTGAAAAACATGAAAGCAGTATATGTCAAAGAAGAGGCTTACGTCATGCCTGTCGTATATCTTACATAGAAATAGTAAGTTATACCCCATGAAAGAAAGTCGGCTAGATTTTCTCTGTTTCTTTTCTGGTAACTCACTAATGCGCTCCATTGAACCACGTGAGTTCCGTCTACTTGAAGGCAGAGCCTCCGAGCTTCGCCTTCCTTCAACCCCTTTTCCTTGCATTTCCCCATCACCTTTTGATTTTCTCATGACCGGTCGAGTTGATGATTCACTATGTGCCCGAGGTCTCTTCACTGCCTCAATAAGTTCAGTCACTGAACTTGTAGCCATCTCCTTTTGACGTGCTGCAGAAGTAACATATTTGTATACCTCAGTTGAAGATAATAAAAGATTTTAGCTTATGATTAGATGTAACAAGCCTCACTCCATAAGTTACAATAACCTCAATGTAAGTTACTACTATTTTTATATGCATGCAAGTAAATTAGAAGACGTATAGCATCTTTTAGTGCTCTGTTTATGTTTCCCACAACAGAAATTAGAAGTAAATTGAAAATAAGATTAAACAAAAGAAACACTATTGATTTGGTAGGCTATCATCTTAAATTATTTTTATATATTAATAATTCATTCTTATAATATATGACAATATTTTAATTACACTCACTAAAATAGTGACTTATCATTTTAAAAAAAAGAAAAAGATTACAATAAAGTCAAAGGAACCATGAAAACTTAGATACCATCATATTTGATCAAAGATTCAGGCAGTCCATTGGGGCGGAGCATCTTGTCTTTGGACCCCTCAGTGAACTGGCTAACTTCCACTTGCATTCTGCCACGTTATCAGACAGAGAAAACATGGATAAGAGCTACTTTGACACATTCCTGTTCCTTCATTAACAAACCATGTCCAAAAAAATTTTCCATCGAAGCATATCGATATCCGTAGGCCAAGGAAATATGAATTAATTCTGAATTTAGATGCCTATAACAAAGTCCTAAAATAAGTTAAAGTTAGAAGGATTATTCTTTAAAATTTTTGTCTTTATTTAGATTGATTCGAACACTTAAAAAAGATGTTTTGCAAGATATATTTGTGTCCAAAGATCCAATGTCAATGAAATGGAAGGCTCATGTGTCCCAAATTGATTTTGCGATGAAGAAAGATTAAATCATATCCACTACAGTTCAAGGACGCCCCGAATCTCTCTTTCCTTCTTTTTTTTATGACAACAAAACATGTAATCCAAATTTAAACTGACTAATATATATATATACAGAAAATAAAAAAAGCAAAAATTTATAAGAATCGCAGTAAGTGGTAATTTTGTAGTGTAAGCTAAGGAAACTAACCCGATAAATTTGAGGACTTTGTCATTTTGATCCTTGATAGGAGCAATGGTAAGAAGGTTCCAAAAAGGAGTGCCATCTTTCTTGTAATTCAGCAATCTCCCACAGTAACTATTCCCTTCCTGCAAAGCCTCTCTAATTTTGGATACGTCTTCTGGGTCTGTGTCAGCACCTTGTAAGAACCGACTACAAGCCACCAAATGTAATTCTTGTTCACTCACTTTGACAGTTAAGGTTAAAACAGTTAAAAACACAACAGACAACGTTACTGTAACTAACATAAACATTACCAGTTCCTGCCTATCACCTCTTTCGAGGTGTAGCCTGTCATTTTGAAGAACCCTTCGCTTGCGTACATTATGGGATAGTCAGGTTTTGTAGCATCTGACACTACGAATGTTTGTTGGAAAGAGGATAATGCGTGTTTAATGTCTTCAGATACTCTTGGAATTCCTCCTTTCTCTTTTCCTCCGTCGTCAGAGATGTCACCGGAGCTCCTAACGGAGTTGTTGGAGTCTCTTCTTGATGAAGAACTTGGCTTTGAATTGACGTTTGACTCGTCCCCACCTGAAGTTTTGACTGTAACCCCTTGTGGTTTTCCCGTTTCGTCGTCGGTTTTTAGCACCAGACCCCACTCGGCGGCTCTTTTCGCAGCCACGCCGGCTTCTCCGGCCAGCTTTGAACTTCTGTCTCTGCCACCATTGCCGACGCTTTGGGATTCCGATGGTGGAGGTTGCGTCGGTTCCTTGAAGGCCATCCATGAAGGAATGACAGATTCTTCACTCCGACCCGGTTTGGGAAAGACCTTGGGTGGCTCGGGTTCAGGGTCGCGCTGTGGTTCAACCCAGTTTTGCCAAGTGGGGCTCGTGTGAAACGCCGGATTGGTTGGTCGGGTCGAGTAAGTTGAGGGATTGAAAACCTCGAGTGAGCCACGAGAATCTCTTGGCAGAGTGGGCATGACCGCAGATTGCTTCGACGTCTTATCAGTCGGTTCCATCACTGCCGTAGAAAGCAACCATATCCACAAAGATTTAGAGCCTGCTACAATAAAAATATGCCAAATAGGTATGTGCATGACAATAATAGCCTAGACATAAGACATCTCAATGTACCACCCTTAGCATACTTGGTGGGTCAGTCAGTTGCATGGCCCAGAGTACAGTACATGATAGGTGATATCATAGGAACTCGGTAGAGTTAATTAAGGTAAGAGAGAAAGTTCTCTGCTAGAGTCAATAGTAATATTGGGAGGAGCTAGGGTCATTAGGATCTACTTGCGTTTAGTGATGAAATAACCTCCAGAGCCTCACGCTAGTGATTAGGACCAAAGCCTCTAGGTAGTTCGCTAGTTAAAGCTGTCCACACAAACACGAGTTCTCTTTACTGCCCCGTGAAAGTGGGTAATGACAAAAGGAAAGACATACAAGAACAAGAAAGGTCTCAGTTTCTGCAAAGTCTAGGAACTTCGGAACATTGTAAACACAATCCACTAGTATAGTCTATCTATATGCACAGTTAATCTCTTTTTCCTTTCTCTAAACAAAGAACATACAGAGAAACGCTTAATACGATAATTGAACAATGCAGCTAGCAGAAGATCAAACGAAATGCAGAACTAAAAACTATTTAACCATCTGATCTTAGGATTTTGATAGAAAATTAAATCACTACCTTAGTTAATTCACTGTAAGACCTGGACTTAAGAAAAACCTAATACGTACAGAATCACCAAACCGAACAATTCAGATATAGAACATGTTAAATGGGCATATGTGGAAAAATGGGAGGCTAAGTATCATTAATGGAAAAGTACCTTGAAAGCGAAGATGAATACTGTTGATTCAGAATAGAATTCCTCTTTTTTCTCTTGCAAAAATATCTAAAACTTAAGTTGGAGAAAAACAAAGCTGAAGTTGAAGAGCTATATAATGTAGAGAACGAACTAACGACGAGAAGAGAGAGGACATCTAAAAGGAAGAATAATTGTCGAGAAGGGTTTGGCTTCCCATCCCTCAACAGCTAAATATCACATGGCAGCTTTTTTTTTTTCTTTTTCCCTAGTATCCCTCTGTCATAATGAAGCTAATACTGAAAGTGTTTGCAAGAAAAAGAGATATATTTTGTTATCTTTTTGTAGGTATTATCCCAATCATAGCCGCTCACTGATTTTCTGGTGACAAAAAGAGAAGTGGAAGTGGGTTGACAGCAACAAGAAAAGGAAGAAGTATATGCGGCGTGTTATTGGACGCTGGGATGTGGAGGCTCTACCGACCAAAGATCTTGGGGTGACAATGCTCCTCGTGTCTTCGTGTCTTAGTAGTGGCAAGTATCATATACACAACAAACAGAGATCAGAGGAGAGTATCCAGCTTCTGTTATTAGTATGTTATTTTTTAGTAAAAAAAATTTAAAAAGTAAGAATATTTAACAAGTTAAAAAATATTTAATATTTATGAAAAAAAAACTTAATATTTATAAAAACATTTTTAAAAGATCATATTATTTATAAAATATTTAAACTTTAGATGTCTAAATCAAACCTAAAATTATATTTAAAGGTTGATGTAAATTATACATTACATCAACAATTATAAATTAATTTTTTATTTAAAATTTTTTTAAAGATATTCTTATAAATATTATGATCTTTTATAAATCTTTTCAAATGATATATTATTTCTAAAATTTTATATAAATATTAATAATTAAAACATAAATTTAACCTTTCTTTTTTTAGCTCAATCATACATGTAAGAATCGTCTATTAAGAAAAGTCACAGGAAAATATCTTTTATCTTAATAAAAAGCATGTTTACGTCGGTGAAAATATGCACTTAGTGATGGAATTTTATTTACGTTTAGTTAGGTGTTTAGTTAGGTGTTGGGACGTTGATTGTAATTTTTAGTTTTAATTTTTATAATTTTATTAAATTTAATATATTTTTTAATTTTTTATACTTTTTAAATTTTTTACTGTATTAATATATTATTTTTATTGATATATGTACTAATTTTTTATTTCTGTATTTAAAAATATAAAAATAAAAAATAAAAACTCAGTTAAATAAATTTTAAATTTTCTTTATATCTTTTAACGCGGATTCATTTATATTCATCACAATACCAATTTTTTATCATCTCAATCTTATTGATATGCGCATGCTAATGAAGATTTTTCTTAAATCAGAAATGTGTTTCGTTGTACAATTAAAATATTTTGTACGAGATAGAAATTTAAAAATTAAATTAAATTAAACATTATTTATTATTTATTATTTTATTATTTGTTATTAACTGAACCTGCCAATTCCTGATTTATTGTGGGAAGACTCTTTTTCTTTATAAAATTTTTTGAACCAATAACATGAAGAATCAGATCTTAGAATATTGAGGAGAAATTAAACACTTCTTATGAAAAAAAAAACAATTCTTAAAAAGAAATAAATTACTAAAAATACTATACCTTTTGTGAAATCGTATATCATACTTAGTACAAAATTCATATAAAATTATATTTTTATTTCTCTATCACTTCTTATTTCTCTTGTTAGGAGTATGATAAAACATTGAAGACAATCCTCCTCTATCCATGACTTCATCATTTCTTCTAGGAAAAAATTATATAGTCAACAAAACATGGTCATCTATAATTACTGGTCATATATATATATATATATATGTATGTATATAAAATAATAATAATAATTATTATTATTATTATAAAAATATAATGTTTTGATAGTTTGTTAGAAATTTTATTATAAAAATAATTTTTAAGGTAAAGAGCAATCCTTATTATTTTTTTCAAATGGACGGACAAAAATATTATAAAATCTTCTTTCAAGTGAAAAGAAATTTACAACTTCTTTTAAGATTGAAAAAGAATCAACAAAATCTTCTTTTAAAAGTGAAGAGTAACTATTTCTTAATTAATTCAATTTTAATAAACAGAAATCTAAAACTTAAGCCCAAACTCAACTCGAGTCAAGATCAAAAACTAAAAAAATATAATCATAATACCTTATTTGGTCAAAACAATTCTTAAAAAGGTTCACTTACACGATGGATGTAAGTATAGAAACTTAAGGCTTTTTTTCAAATTTATTTAACTCACAAAACTAATTCAAAACTTATTCAATGCTTTAATATTCACCAAAAACTCATAAAGATTATTTCCTAACACTTAGAACAAATATTTATAAGTTATACAAGTTTAAAAATCCGTTAAAAACTCAAAACTACTTATTAAACCACTCAAAATGTCGTTAGACACAAGAAAAAGCTATTCATTATGCTTCAAGACACTTGATTGGTTGACCAGTGACTTTGAGTGATCAACCATTCACTAGATGACGTTGATTGACTAGCTCTCTAAAATTTATGCATACTAACCCAAAACCAATTTATTTTTATTGAAAACTAATTCAAACAAAATTTAAAAGTTCCCTAAAACATTTTTTAGGATCAAGACCTTTCAATTAGAATAAAAAAAATCAAAATTGTCTTGATCCATAAAAATTTGAGCATATTTTAAAATATTTCATTTCAAAATCAATTCCAGTCATCTTCCAAATATTCAAAAATAATTTCTTTAGACCAAAAACAACTTTAACTAAGTATGATTTTTTTTCCAAATAGATTTTAGTAATTAAGACTATTCAATTAAAATAAAAATTTTAAATGTCTTGATTCATGCAACTTTAACCATATTTTGAAACTTTCTATTTCAAACTCAATTATAAAAAATATCCAAATTATTTTTTTACTTGAAAACTAATTCACACAAGTTTTAAAACATTTTATAAGTGATTTTAGACATTAATAAATTTCAATTAAATTAAAAATAAAATATGTCTTAATTTATAGAAGTTTATGCACTTTGTCAAAACTTATGTAATTCAAAACCTTCTTAAACAATTGCCAAAAATTTTCAAACATCTCAAAATCATTTTTATCATTAAAAACTTAACTTTAACACATTAAAAAAAATTCCAAAACATTTTGAGACACCAAGAGGGTGTTCTTAAAAAAACTTCATCATATTTCCTCTTGATTATAAATCACTCTATGTAAAAACCTAATATACAACGTATATGCAATCATTCTAAGCAAAAATCCTAAACGAAAACCATTATGCAAACATTGGGAAAAATTTAATGTACATGCATAAACTTTTAGCCCTTCAACTATTAAAAAGATTAGGGTAAGATTTACATCTAAAAATACAAGTCTAGATCTATTCAACCTTGTTAAACTATTTAGTCTTGAACTTCTATCTTGATTTTTACTTCAATGTTTTTCTTGTCAATCTTGAACTTTAATTTTCTTTCAAATATATTTTAAACTTTAAATGTACCTTCTTTGGGCTCCAACATATATTTTTGCACATTTTACATTAATCTATCTTTTTATTGCTTCAAAACCAAAACATTAACAAAAATTTTTATTTGGTCATCATTAAAATACATATTAAATCCTCCTTTAATTCAATAATATCCTCATTTTTTATAATGACAAAACATCTGATATTAAGAAAAATTATACAAAAGAAGTCCAATACAAAAACATACTATTCCATACATTATGAAATGATCAAATGCTAATGTAACCTATCTCTATTCCTCTTTTTACATCATCAAAATTTTATTTTTAGAATTAAAAAGATACCAATTATTAATGAAATCAATTAACAATTGTTATCTACACTTTTTGCTACTAACAGCTATGCAAGGTTTCACAAAAAAAGCCAAAAAAGCATACATCATTAGACAAAGAAACCAATTATTATGAAAAAAATCACAAGATTAACAAAAGTTATACCCAAATCATGACTTTGAAAACCTTCCATTAATCATTTACAAATCTTTCAATTATGAAAAATCTTTCATATTCTTTTATTTGTCGCCTTCACTTTAAACATCATGTATATTTGTGAGCTCTATGGTATCCAAGAGTGGGTGAATTGGGTGTTAAAATTTTTCTTCTAAACTAAATAACTTAAGCCACTTAATATAAGTCTAACTATATGTAATAATTAAACCAATATTAAATCTATATAATATGTTAATGCTTCCACAAATATAAATCAAATTCAATAACTAATAATCACAAGTGCATAAATTTAATAAGGAAATGGCAAAATGAATGTACTAAGATTTATAGAGGTTCAACCATACCACTTAATCCTCTCCTAACACACATGATGATGGAGTTTTAACTATAACAATATTTTTTAGAGTGAAGAATAACCCTTACAATTTCTTCTTTTTACAAAGGAGGTAAATAGCAACTTTACAACAATTTCTTTCACTAAAGAAGTGAAGAGTAACTTTAAGATCTTACTTCAAAGGTAAAGAGTAACTCACTCACAATCTTACTTCAAACAAGTGACGAAGAACTCTTACAAATATCACTTAAAGTGGGTGAAGAGTAACCTTTAAATCAAAACTAAAAATACAACAATTTGATTATTAAAATACCCCCAAAATTAAAACTCTCTAAGCCTCAATTCAAGCATACAAAAATTAACAATATCTTGATCAAAATCAATGTAAAAAGGGGCTCTTTATATGTAATTTATGCAAAGCCAATGCCTAATGTATTCCCTCATGCTCATCCAATGACATTCATCACATAAATCAATTCTAATGCACATTCAATAACCAAGGCAATTTAAATATTCTTTATTTAAGTTAAAAAGCACCATATTAACAATAATTTTAATGGTAATAAGTAGCCTGTAACTTAACCAATAATAAATACAATCAAAATCCCTAACATAGAACACTGATCACACCGTTAATAGTGTTTTAATGTAAGCTTAATATTAAAAATGTATACAAACTTCACAGGTATAAAAATTAAGTAAAATGCATAAAAACAAATGGATTGACACAACAAAAATGAATTTAAAGCATCAAAGCATGAGATGAATAATATAAATTCAAGAACTCACTAAAGTTTATGTAAGATGATAAGGCTTAATAATTAAAACAATTATAAACCTCCAAAGATGAAATATCAATATAAAAAATTCACAAAAAATTAATAAATAAAAAATAACAGATTAAAATGACAGAAGTGAAATCAAAGCCTTAAAGAACATGATTGAACAAATTAAATTCAAAAACTGGTAAAACTTTAAGTTTGGTGATTTGTGAGCTTATATATCTATTAGAATGGCGTTAAGATGATAGCAAATGAATTAGAACTATTTTAAAGGCTTAAAGAAACAGAGCATAGTGGTTTAGAAACTCATAAACATATTTGTAACTATATAAATGAGGATCAAAGAAGAAAAAGCAAGAATACTCGAATACATTGATGAAGGTGATATTATAAGCTCTAAATTCACTCAAAAGAAGTTTCTTAATTTGAAAATTGCATTAGGACCCTTAGAAATATTATCTGAAGCCAAAAGAGACATTAGGGCGATTAGCTAGTCATTGGATCATTAAACATCAAGATTTTTGTTAAAAATAAAATTATCGTATACAGATGGACATCAATGATGGTTTCTATGTTTATCAATGGCACTGTTATATATTTTATACAACCATCATTGTGCTTATGTAAAATTAGCCTACAAAGGTTGTACAATAATAGATGATTGCTCTCCCAAGCATTTTCGTTATGTTCCCAAAAAATTACAAAACAAATTCAAATAAATTCCAAATCTTTTCAAACATTTTCCTAACTTCAAATGCAATTTCAACAAGCATTTAAAAGATTCCCAAGTTTATTTTAAATTCTAAAACCTATCAAATAAGTGTAAACATAAAAATGTGTTCTAGTTTGTAATAATTAAAACTCATTTTTGATATTTTGCTTTTCAAACCAACTCTAAAACATTGCAAAGTTGCTTTTTTAGTATCAAAATATCACACACAAGTTTTAAAAAATTTCCTAAATGGATTTGAATACCAAGAAAAATAAATTAAAAATAAAAACACAAATGTCTTGGTTTATTATAGATTTAATAAACCCTTGAAACTTTGGTTTTAAACTTATTTGAAAACAATTCATACGCATACCAGACTTGACTCAAGCATATCTAAACACAAGTAAACATGTTTAAACAACTTCAATCAAGTTATAAACACTAACATGACATTTTAAATCAATTCCTAATTTACAAATTCCATAATCAAATTCAATTGCATTCTAAGACTTAGTCAAAATTTTTATATGCAACTATTTATGCAAATGTTACATGCAAAAGTGCCATTTTTCAAGTATTAATTAAGATTAAATCTAGGTACATGTTGAAACATATTCATAAACTTATTCAATCTTGGTTTTCATATCTTGATCTTCACTTTAATACTTCAATGCTTACTCAGTTTCTCTTTTCCCTTATGAATTCCAATCCTCTTAGGCCCCATCATATATGCATGCAAACCTTACATATCTTTCCAAATGCAAACTTCTCCTCCTTTTTGTAAAACAAACATTCCAATATATAGGAAAAGTAGATATGCAAAAAATATTTTTCAAAACATATATCAATTTTAAAAATTATACCAATTTTAAAAATTATTTTTCTACCCTGCTCATGTAATGGCTCCTCTTAGACACATGTAACAAATCTTCCTACCTAACATTTGTATATCAAAGTCAAATCAACAATCTCAAATGTTATTAATGTGAGAGTTTTTTACATCACCAATAATCTCAATTTCTACTCCTTACTCAGTTCAATAATATATTTGTTTAATTGGCTCATGTGAGAATTCAAAAATGAAATTTCCTTTTCCATTTAAAATTTGGAGACCACTTGTCACTTCTTTACTTGACAATCATTTAACACCAATTGATATTAACATACAAAATAAAGAAATCGATATGGTCTAGTATCTATATATACTTGAATCCTTGGGAGTTACCTCTAACACCTTTCCCAACCTAAATTCTTAATGATTTTATTAAAAAAAACCCTTATTTAACAAAATAAAATTTCTTTATAAAACCAAAATATTTATAAAAGTAACATCTCAAATATTTATAATGATGAGTCCTATGATTGCTCATCAAGCTTAGTAACATTCTTATCATGTTTGGTAATATCCACACTCTTAGATTCTATCATGTCATGCAATTCACTCTTCAACTTATTATTTTCAAGTATGTATTCATTCAAATTCTTCAATATATCTTATAATTAGAAGAAGTTTTATTCCTTTTCGAATCTTATAATCTTAAGGCATTTAAATAGTTCATCATATAAAAGATCATTATCATTATGATTATCATCATCATCACAATTGTTATTAACATTAGAAGAATTTGGGGAAGAAGATACCTTATCATCATTGTTGACCATAAGACACATGCTTTCCACCTCTTTTTTCGAATGCTCATTCTCTTCTTCTTTAATTTCAATAGCGCCTTTATAAATAGTTGCCAATTTGCTCCAAATCTCATTAACCAATTTACACATTGAAACTTTATTGAATATGCTTATATGAATACACAATAAAATATCTAAGGCATTGTTATTTAAAGATACAAGTTCCTTGACATTAGTATTATATTCCTCTTTCATTTCAGGAACTTGTTGACTATCTACTATTTTAGTGGGAATAAAAGAGACATTAGAAACTATTTCCCACAAATTTATACTTTCTCATATTTAGAAAAATCTCATTATAATTCTTTAAAACAAATAATCATTTCCATTAAAGAATAGTACTTTACTACCATCTTGCCCCCTTAACTATATGAAACACCCTAATGTGCTATATTGATATTTACTTACTAATAAAATTTAAGCAATAAGAAAGACTAATTCTAAGACCACTTATTAGCCCTATATAGTACTTAAGAGAGGGTGAATTAGATGTTTTAAAGATTTTCTAACTTAAGTCTAAACCAAAATTTCCAATAAATGCAATACCTAATTACAATTCTACATAAATGATGGTGATGATGCCAATATGATTTAATAAATTAAATATAGTTAAATAAAAAAGTTATGGAAAGAGAGCTTGAACTCAATTTTACATTGGTTTAGTTAACTAACCTTTAACTTATGTCTATGCTCCAACAACTTATTGAAATTTTCACTATAAAAGTAATCTACCTTTAACTTATGTCTACGCTCTAACAACTTATTGAAAACTTCACTATAAAAATAATCTTTTTTAAGGTGAAGAGGAACTATTGCAGTCTTCTTAAAATGACTGAAGATGGACTTTACACAATTTTTTTCAAATGGATAAAGAGAAATTTACAACAATCTTTTTTTAAGAGTGAACAAGAGCCTTAACAAAATCTTATTTCAAGTGTGAAGAGTAACTCTTTCTCAATCAATCCAATCTCAATAAACAAAAACCCAAAACTCAAGTCTGAACTCAACTCAAGCCAAATTTTAAGAAAAAAGATATAATTATAATGCCTTGTTTGATTAAAATAATGCTTAAAGGAGTTTAATGACACAATGAATATTAGTGTAAAAATTTCACAGTTTCTCTTAAGCTCGTTCAACTTACAAAACTAACCTAAAACTCATTCAATGCATTAGCATTCACCAAATATTTATAAAAATTGTTTCATAAAACCTATAACAAGTACTTATAGGCTTCCCAATTATAAAAACCTATTAGAAACTTAAATTGGTCATTAGACCCATTCAAAATGCCGCAAACACAAGAAAAAGTTACTTTTTTGTATCTAGACACTTAACTTGCCAACCAATGACTCTGAAGTGTTTGATCAGTGCCCTAAATTCTAATATAATGGTCAATCACTTCTGCAGATCAATTTTCCAACTTTTATAGAAGTTTTCCAAGCTTTGCAAAAATTTAAAACTAATTTCTTTTCAATGAATACCAATTCAAACAATTTTAGAAGTTCCTCATAACATTTTTAAGGACTAATAATTTTCAATTAAAATAAAAGAAAATAAATTAAAGGTGACTTGATTTGTAAAAATTAAACATATTTTGAGAGTTTGTATCTTAAAAATGAATTTCAAACAACTTTTAAATATTCCAAAACAATTTCTTAGCATGAAAAACAAGTTTAACAAGTTTCAAATATTTTCTCCAAAGATTTTGGTGATCAAGACCCTTCAATTTAAAACGAAAACTTAAAATGTCTAGATCCATATAACTTTAACTACATTTTGAAACTCTTTATTTCAAAATCAATTTTAAAAAATATCCAAATGTTACTTTTTATTTCAAAATCAATTCACACAAGTTTTAAAACATTTCTAAAGTGATTTTATATACCTTTATGTTTTAATTAAACTCAAAAATAAAATATGTCTTAACTTATAGAAGTTTATATACTTTATCGAAGCATTTGCAATTCAAAACCTTTTCAAACAATTGCCAAAAATTTTCAAACATTTCAATATCATTTTTATCATAAAAAACTTCACTCCAACCCACTAAAAAATTTTATCAAAACATTTCGACACATCAAGAGAGTGTTCTTGAAAAAACTGTACTAAATTTTCTCTTAATTATGAAACACTTTATGGAAAAACCTAATATGTAATGTATATTTAATCATTATATAGAAAAATCCTAAATACAAACCATCATACAAACATTGAGCAAAATAAGATGCACATATAAAACTTTCAACTTTGAACTTTTTACACATTGAAAAGATCAAGATAAAATTTTCAATCAAAATTATAAATATAAACTTATTCAACCTTGTTAAGCTTCTTAGTCTTGAACCGGTATCTTGATCTTTACTTCAATATTTTGCATTTGAATTTTAAACTATAATTTTCTTTCAAATATATCTTGAACTTCAAGTATATCTTTCTTGGTTCCAATATTTATTTTTGCACATTTTATGTTGACCTATCTTTTCATTACATTGAAGCTAAAGTATTACTAATATATTTTATTTTATTATCTTCAAAACATAAGTTAGAACCTCTCTTGATTGAGTATTAATCAAATAAAATATTTCAGATCGGAGATTACTTCTCCGTGAAGGCTTGTTCACAAGTGGAGCTCCCTCTTTTATCCAAGAAAATCACATAATCTTTCTCTCTATTTTGTTACATAACCAATTTATTAACTGCACTTCTTGATGATTATTAAAATAAGAGGATTTCGGATAAGCATTAAAAAATTGCTGATTTTTTTAAAATTTTTACGAGAACATGCAAAATAGATAATTTAATTAAGTACTATAATACGTTAAGACTACATAAACAATAGAATATGAACTTACGGGGAAAAAAAGTTACTTGTTTAATATAATAAAAAAGTTATTTTTATTTTTCAAAAAAATTATTTTGGATTAATTGGTCAGTGGATAAGGTCGTGCAAATTTTCATGATTTAATTTTTAGTTCTTTTGTAGCCATAAATGGGATTTTCTGGATGGATTTTAACAGCTTACTGCACCACGTGAGCGAGTGGGATTCCAATAGGAAACATAGGAAGCCCACAGTCACAGAACCACGTGAAGAGCTTCCAGGCCATCATCTTATCTGTTCACGGTACCTGTCCGACAATCCCTGTTGGTTAAGTCCTCTTTTAATTTTAGAAATAAGTTAGAAATCTAGTGGTCCCTTAGCCTCACTTGCCTTGCCTGAACTCGGAATCTTTATACATAAAAAATTCACTTCAACAATGATTTTGTGGTTAATTTGATTAATTGAGAGGAGATGTTTAAAATATTTTTATTAGAATTTAAATTTTAATAAAGATAAAATTTTAATTATAAAAATATTAAATTTATAAACATTAATTAAATTTAATTTTGGAAATACTAATTATATTAATATCATCCTTTGATTATAAATTACAAATTTATTAAATAATTTATTCAAAATATATAATTTACGAATCGCATATATATTTAATATAAAAAATAATAATTACAAATTTTAACCGACTTTTATAAAGAAATTGCTTGGCAGCAAACGACAAATTACACATAATTATTTAAGACAGTTGTTAGCAGAGCCTGGACAACTTCAGTATAAAATCTTGACATAGGAGTAACTATTTGACAAACCAAGCAATGTTTTGAATTTCTTCTTTGAATGATATTGGTATCAGTTAATTTTTAAAACTTATAAAATAATTTTTAAATTTTATAAAAACTGCAAAATGATTCTATATATATTATGTATCCCATGTAAATATAATTTTAACATATTTTAAATATTTAATTAATACAATAAATATAATAAAATTTTGATAAAATATTTATA
>JAOXYD010000008.1:4275765-4296512 GCA_028565735.1 Pinacopodium congolense
ATATTTTGATCTTTTTATTTGTTATTTCTTTGTCATTTCAAGTTTATATTTTCGAATCAAATACTGATATAGAAATTCTTTAGTTGTAAACCAAATAAAGTAATACCTATTTCATTCTATTATTCATCTATTCTATTCTTAAAGAATAGTTATTCCATTCCTTATCTATTCTATTCTTTGAACCAAACATATCATAAGAGTTATTCTCTATTTCCGATTTGTTTGGAATAGATAAAGACAGGTGAGGGAAAGGTTTAGGTATTCTACAAATTAGGAGAATGAGTAAATCAAAGGAATGTGTATTCTGTATATTTTTTTAACCAAACAAAGTAATAAGCTAATATTAAGAATATAGTAGGAATATAATACTCATTCTCGTAAACCAAACATCCTGTAAATGAATTTCGTAAATGAAGAGGAATCGAGTTTGTTTGAGACGTCAAAACATCTTCGTCTCATAGATTGTATTTTTTTAAAGGGATATTTTAAAGTAGAATCTTACATCAAATGTGAGTTTCAATTTGTTATCAATATAATGTAAAGATTAACTCTTTAATTAGTTTTTATGACTTAGAGTGTCACATAAGTTAAAATCATTTATATTAATATATAGTTATAATTTTTAATAAATTAATTAAAAAGTAAAATTAACTTATCACCTATTTATTAATATCAAGAACAATTATAATATTATAAATTTTAATTTATTTAATATTTTACTTATTAAAATTCTATGAATTGCATAATATGAATGTGTTAACTCAACAAAATTAATAAAAAAAATAATGGTAGAATATAAATTGAGCATAATTTTGTAAAGAAATAACCCACTTAATTTTTGAAAAGAGACGGAAAATATATTTAATATCATTTGATTGAATAGTTAATTAAGTTCTTTATTGTTTGAAAAATCTCTTCACTTCAATTGGAATTTTTTTACTAAAAGTAACTATTAAATAATAAATCCAGTTTTTTACTAAGGTTTCGAATATATTTTAATTCATATTGTAAAATTAAATAAAATTCTAAATTTAAAATATAATATACCCTTTGTCAGTATAGGGATAATGGATGATCCTTAGCATTTAACACGTTCCTCTATTTACATGTTCATACATAAATGGAAAGAGCAAGCGTACAGTTCGCCTTGACCATTTCAGAGATGTAAAGAAAAGAACAAGTGGTGAGGAAAGGCGCATGAACGACAAAAAATCTTAAATCAGCTTTATCGTGATACACACAAATGGACTAACAGAAAAGAAAACAGAGCAAAAAAATGTATAAAATGTTCAGAAATTGAGTAAGTCTTGTTGTGATAGTTTTGAAGGGAGCCTTTTTTTTAGTTAGGCTTTGATTTTTTATTTTTTATAATATATCGAAAAAAATTAATAATTAATATAAAAAATACAAAAATTACAATTAAAAAAATACAATTCATAATTCAATTAAACATATTCAAATATTACATTTAATTAAAGAAATTGATTAAGTTGTCCATTTTTATTGGATGTGTTGTGAAGACCCTTTGTAGGTAACTGTTCAATTTCACTCTTCTCTGTTTCTTTCTTTCGTCTTTGGTCGTGCCTGTGGTGTGTGGCTAGCATGACCTTTTAACTCTTTGTTTTGTTTTTTTAACAATGATTATGTTATGTTTTTAGAGGTGATTGTTTCTGTTTATCATCTGATATAGAAAAGCAATCAATGTTAATAATACATTATAAGAGCTTTTACGGTACAGGAGATGTGCCTTCACAACGCAAGAGAAAAAAGAAAATTTCTTAATATTTCTGAATTATGATATACACGTTGTTAATTTTTATTTTTGTTAAAGAGTTTTTATTGATATTTTTGCTATATTTACTAATTTTACAGTGAATTATGTTTTAGATTTAGTTCCGCAATTTTTATTTCTTATATTAAAAAAGTTTTTATGATAAAAAAAATTGTGTGCTTTCGATTATTTCATGTATTTATATTTGTTTTAATAATTCTATTCAAGTGAAAATTTTCAATTTGCCCTCCACATCCTTTCTATTGTTAGTTGGACACCCTTTTTCCAACAATTGTGTCACATAGATTGTATTAATTACATTTAACCATCACTTCATTTAGAAAATTTAGGTTGTTTGGTAAGGATTTAATTTTAAGTCATGTTTAATTTAGCTTTTATTTTTTTGTTTTTGTTTTTTATTTTTTAAAATATAAAAATTAATAAAGAAAACACATTAATATAGTATAGAAATCGAAAAAGAAAATATAACAACTAATACAAAAATACAATAATCATAACAAAAAATTACAACCTACAACCCAATCCCTTAAGTTTCGGTTTATGTGCTTTAACTAAATATCCCCTTAGGAGTCGTTTGATATTGCTGTGGATTGTGATTTTTAGTTGTAGTTTTGATATATTTGTATTAATTTTTGTGTTTTATCCTCGATTTCTGTGCTGTATTAGTGTGTTGTCTTTTTTGATTTCTGTGCTGTATTAAGTTTTGGTTTCTTGTTTTTTAAACACAGAAACTGAAAAAAACAGCATAAAAATTAAAAAAGACAACACACTAATACATAATAAAAATAAAAAAAATAATAAAAAAACCAAAAATAACACATAAAAATCAATAAAAAAACACAAAATTACAATTAAAAATTACAACTAACAATAATAGCAACCAACCCTACAACTAAGATGCCATCCCAGCTACTAGTTGGTGATATACTATTGTAGTCCTCTGTTTAGACATAAAAACAGCAACCAAAACTCATTCCAATAGGCTTGAGGTCCAAGTTGAGCACTTGGAAGATGTTGAAGCTTTTGTGTCCATACACATTGGAGTGACCATTGATATGGAGGAGCATTATGGCTCAGATTCACTTTCAAATTTGAAAACCAAAAACGAAAAGAAGCACTTATTTTGAGATGGCCCGTCCCTTCGCTTTTGCTTTGCTTTGCTTTTCCTCCCCCCTACCAAACGCTCTCTCCTCTTTCCTTTCCCTTTACCAGAATATACCTTTGGACAGAACAAGGCTGTATTCTTGTTATTAGTTTTTTAGTGGAGACAAATATAGAATCATGGAGAATGAAGGCTTATTAGTAATAGAAGAGATCACAGGATTCCCAACTTACGGTGGGAGATATGTGCAGTACAACATCCTTGGCAACCTTTTCCAGGTCTCCTCCAAATATGTTCCTCCCATTCACCCTCTTGGTCGAGGAGCATACGGCATCGTTTGGTAACACATTCCTTCTTCTAATCCGAGGGATTTAAGTGCAGTGTTATTGCTATGGTTGATTTATATGGTTACAAAACATGTCGTGTTATTACTTCTTATTGCAGTGGAGCCAAAAATGAAGAGACCAAAGAACAGGTTGCCATTAAAAAGGTTGGAAATGCATTTGATAACAGAATTGATGCCAAGAGAACTCTCCGTGAGATCAAACTCCTTTGTCATATGGATCATGAGAATGTAAGTATTCAATCTATAGTTGATCACAGTTGCTTGGCCTTAAAGCACTCTTTTACTGCTTGACTGCGGGAGTTACATACATTGCTTATACGTTTTCTGATAATCTGGGAAGTTTTACTATTGATGATAATTTAAGTTAGGAATCATACCTTGCAGATTATCAAAATTAAGGACATCATACCACCACCGAGCAAGGAGAATTTCAATGATGTGTATATCGTGTATGAACTCATGGATACTGATCTTCATCAGATAATACGCTCCACTCAGGACCTCACAGATGATCATTGTCAGGTAATTACTATCTCTAGTCAAATATCGACTCTTTCTCAAATTATGTATACACCCTGTAAAATCAATCGATGCTTAAAGCACCAATCATTTGCTGGGTCACAGTATTTCCTCTATCAACTGTTGCGTGGATTGAAGTATATACACTCCGCAAATGTTTTACACCGAGACCTGAAACCAAGCAACCTGCTTCTCAATGCCAACTGTGATCTTAAGATTTGTGATTTCGGACTTGCAAGAACTACCTCGGAGACAGATTTCATGACTGAATATGTGGTGACACGATGGTATCGTGCTCCAGAATTACTGCTCAACTGCTCAGAGTATACAACAGCAATTGATATTTGGTCTGTCGGTTGCATCTTCATGGAAATTATAAAAAGGGAACCTCTTTTTCCTGGTAAAGATTACGTTCAGCAATTAGCTCTTATAACCGAGGTAATCATTCTTTATATTCGTTCTCTTGCAAGGCTTCGGCTAAAGTAACGATAATTACTTTTAGCTGCTTTAGAAGCTTGACTTGTCATATATGAATTCCTTATGCTAATAGATTAAACTCTGTAAATCTCCAAAACAGCTCCTGGGTTCTCCAGATGATTCAGATCTCGCATTCCTCCGGAGTGATAATGCTCGAAAGTATGTGAAGCAGCTTCCATACGTACCCAAGCAACCTTTTGCTCAGAAGTTTGCGAATGTGCCTCCATTGGCCCTTGATCTTGCAGAAAGAATGTTGGTATTTGATCCTAGAAAACGAATAACTGGTAAGTACTTTCCTTATCGTAATGATTTAGCCATTCTCCAATTTCCTGATCAATATGTCTATGTAGTTGAGGAAGCACTGAACCATCCATATCTTTCAAGTCTACATGAGATCAATGAGGAGCCCACTTGTCCATTCCCTTTTATATTTGATTTCGAGCAAACATCACTGAATGAAGACGATATAAAGGAGCTTATATGGTCAGAGTCACAGAACTTCAATCCAGATCTCATGCTTGAGTAGTCCCACAAATGATAAATGCTTCTCTTATAAGTTTTTGGCTGATCAAGGTTTTGTGATGTAGCTGAGAAAAAGAAAAGGGAATCCTGATAAAAAAGATGTGATAATTTTGGTTTGGATGCTAAAATTTAGCATCATATTTATGGATAAGGAGAGAAATTTTGGGAGACAGATTCTCCCTTCTTGTATTGTCACAGGGGGTGCAATACAATAGTGGCTTGTCAATAGATATAAAATGTACAGGTTACAGGTTTCATTCTGGAAGAGCAATGATCCGGTAACCCAAATAAAGGCTATGTTCTTACTAGCCTCTATGTATTTAGGAGGTGTGGACTGTATACTTTTGTACCAACTTTATATCATTATTGCAGAGGAAAAGATTGTTATAAAAGATTTTCAAAAAAAAAAAAAAAGAGAGAGATTGTGATAAAAGAAAAGTTATCAACAATTTGGACAACTTGCTTTTACCAATGAAGCTTGATATGTTACCCTTTTTGTGCTTTATATGTACGTTGAGTTCCTTGGTTATGCCCTTTTTCTTCGGTTAAAGCCTAATGATGAGAAATACTATAAACAACAGGCTATACATAGGTAACCCAAGTTGAGCAAGATCAACGAAAACGAAGGAAAATTCAGGCTTTGGAGAAGGAAATGATCAGTAGATATCAAATGGTTGTTACTGTAGTGTAAACAAATATTCTTCTATATTTTAAAATATCATTTAAAAATAATAACTACTAATTACTGCTGGTGAATCCGCATCTTCTCCCTTCTTAACTATTTTTTTGATGTTGTTTAGTTTGATTTCAATATTTTTTGTGATTTGTTAAGATGTTAAAGCCGTGTTTTAAGATTGTCAAATATTGTGTGTTATTTTTGTTTATAAATTTATTGTAAGATTGAGTGATAAGGCGTGTAATGAAGAATCAAAGATAAAAAATTAGAAAAAAAATAGTGTAAATTGTGTGAGAGGGGTGAGAAAAATACTTGTTAGATTTATAGTTATGCTAAGATCAAAGTGTGTTATAATTTTGTCATCATCTTTAGTTTGTGTTTTAGGTATGGTATTTTCTATTCTCTCTTATTAATATTTTTTGGTTGTTATCTTTTATTGGTTAAGTATGGAAGAATGGTATTATTTTTCATAATGGAAGATTTATTGGTTTATTTCCGTAATTTTTATTCCTTAATTTTGAGGTGGTTTTTCACGTTAAAAATTCGGATATCTCGTGCGATTGGTTTCTTCAGATATTATTGTGCATTTGTGATTAAATTATTTTTAACCCTACTATACTTGATATTTTTTGGGATAATTATTTGTGATATTTTGCTGTGATAATATTATTATTGACGTTTTCTCCTAACAATTAATATTAAAGTTATTTTCAATTAATTATTGAGTTTAATTATGGAAGGAAAGTTCAAAATCACAAGTTTAAATGGCGCAAATTACCACATATAGAAGAACAAGATGAAGGATTTTATATTTGTGATGAAGTTGAATCTATCAGTATTTGTTGCCCAAAAACTCAAAGATAAATCTAATGAGAAGTAGACTTTTAAACATGGGTAGGTATGTAGTTTTATTAGGCAATTTATTAACGATAACATGTATAATCATATTTATGGTGAGACGTATACGAGAACATTGTGGAATAAGCTTGAAAAATTATATGTGTCAAAGACTGACAATGATAAATTATTTTACCTGATAAAGTTAGTATAGTTGAAATATAAAGAAGGAAGTTTTATTATAGATCACTTGAACGAATTTCAAAGGATTGTAGATCAGTTGTCAGGTATACGTGATAGTTTTGATAATGAAATTCTTACTTTTATGGTACTTGCATCATTATTTAATTCTTAGAAAATTTTAAAATTTTGGTTTATTAATTATGCTCCTAATAATGTGGTGGCTATGGAATTAGTAAAAAGTGATATCCTATATGAAAAGATGAGATGCAAATCACATAGGCCTTCATCTTTACAATCAAAATTTTTACTACAACCACTAAGGGGAGAAATCAAAATAGAAATTTGAAAGGTAACGACAAAAATAAAAGTCAAGTTAAGTCTAACAAATATGCTAACATTGAGTGCCATTACTATCATAGGAAAGGACATATAAAAAAAATTTGCAAAAAATGGAAGGGAGATAGGAAGAATGATAAAAAGTGAGGTGCTGATAGATATGATGAGAAAGTAGCCGCTGCAATTGAGTAAGAATTCCTTATCCTCTATGATATAGGATTTTTTCATGGCCTACACTCCTAATGATTTCAGAATAGTCAAAATGGATAATTATGGTAATTCTAAAATTGTTGGTATTATTGATATTCATTTAGAGACTAACTTTGTTGTTAAGTTACTGTTAAAGAATGTAAATCATGTTTTTAACATATGGATCAATTTAATTTCTACTGGCAAACTTGATGAAGAAGGGTATTATATGTATATTTGTTGGCTACAGTCTAGATGCATTTAGTTACATGTTTTATGATTCAATTGAGAAGAAACTTGTCAGAAGCTAAGATGCAGTGTTTGTGGAAAACAAGACCATAATAGATATTGATAAGGCTAAAAAGATGAATTCTAAATCTAGTGATGATTTTGAGATAGTGCCTCTAGTGATGGTGCCTAAGAGAGATGGAGATGAAAAATTAGAATGAGCAACAAGAAGTTAAAAATGCTTCCACACAGATAAATTCTGACGATGAGCTTCTAGCTCTTAAAGCTCAAGTTCCAGTTTAACCTCGGAGAAGTTTAAAAGGTAAGCAACCTTCCACTCGGTATCCTACTGACACTTATGAATTAAATTTGACAGATAATGGTGAATCAGAAAGTTATGAAAAAGCTATAAAGGATGATCATAAAAAAGAGTAGATTGAAGCTATGCAAGATAAGATGAAGTCCTAATATGAAAATCATACCTTTGAGCCAGTGAAGCTACTTAAGGGTAAGAGAGCTTTAAGGAACAAGTGGGTGTATAGAGTCAAACATGAAAAGCATTCTTCACGACCACGATATAAAGCTAGACTGGTTATAAAGGGATTCAGTCAAAGGAAATGTATTAATTGTGATGAGATATTTTCTCCTATTGTTAAAATGTATTCCATCTATGTTATACTTGGTTTAGTAGCTAGCCTTGATTTGAAGTTTGAGTAGATAGATGTAAAAACATCATTACATGGTGATTTGAAAGAAGAGATTTGTATGGAGCAACCAAAGGGTTTTAAAGTAAAAGGAAAAGAAGACTATATTTACAAGTTAAAGAAGAGATTATATGGTTTGAAAGAAGTACCAAGAAAATAGTAAAAGAAGTTTGAATCAGTTATAGGGGAATAAGGCTATAAGATGATTATTTTAGATCATTGCATATTTTATCAAAAATTCTCTGATGATGATTTTATCATTCTTTTATTATATATTGATGATATGTTGATTGTTGACAAGAATGCGTTCAGGATTGACTGTTTGAAGAAGCAATTGAGTAAATCTTTTGCCATCAAAGATTTAGTGCCAATTAAGCAAATACTTAGTATAAGGTTTATTCGAGATAGGAAAGCAAAGAAATCATGGTTATCTCAAGAAAAGTACATTAAGAAGGTGCTTCAGAAATTCAACATGGACAATGCTAAAGCGATTAGTTCTCCTCCTACTAATCACTTTAGATTGAGTACTAAATAAAGTCCTTCTACTAATGAAGAGAAGGAAAGCATGCAGTAAGTTCCTTATTTTTCAATAGTTGGTAGTTTAATGTTTGTTATGATGTGCACTAGACCTGATATTACTCGTGTCGTTGGTGTTATTAGTAGGTTCCTTTCTAATTCAAGTAAGGAACATTGGGATGCTGTGAAATGGATATTAAGGTATTTAAATGGGACTTCTAAATTGTGCTTATGTTTTGATATTGATAAGCCTGTATTAGTTAGTTACAGATGCAAATATGGCTGGAGATCTTTATTATAGGAAGTCTACTTCAAAATACTTGATATCATTTCTAAGGGGAGTGGTATTATGCCAATCAAAATTACAGAAGCATGTTGCACTTTTTACCATAGAAACTGAGTTTATTGCAGTAACTGAAGCATGTAAAGAGTTGTTGTGGATAAAGAAATTTCTAAAGGAATTTGGTATCGAACAAGAGCATTATGTGTTATTTTGTGATAGTCAAAGAGGTATTCATCTTGGTAAGAATTCTTCTTTCCATTCGAGATCGAAACATATTGATATGAGATATCATTGGATTAGAGACATGTTAGAATCCAAGTAGTTGCAGCTTGAAAAGATCCATATTGATGAGAATGGATTGGATATGCTAACAAAGTCTTTACCAAGAGAAAAACTTGAAACTTGTTGTTCGACTGTAAGAATGATTATTCCTCCTATATTGACGTAAGGGGGAGTTTACTAGTGAATCCCACCACTATAGAAAGAAGAAGTAAAGTTGGAGTTTTCTTTTGATTTTTCAAAAAAGTTGTACCTCATCCTTTCTTAGTTGTTTCTTTATTGTGGTTTAAATTGATTTCAACATCTTTGGTGATTTGTTAAGATGTCAAAGACATGTTTTAATATTGTCAAATATTGTGTGCTATTTTTGCTTGTAAATTGATTGTAAGATTGAGAGATAATGTGTGTATTAAAGAATCAAAGAGAAGAAAATCATTAAAAAAAAACTATGTGAGTTGTGTGAGAGGTATGAGAAAAATATTTGTTAAATTTATGATTTTACTGAGATCTAAGTGTGTTCTAATATTGACATCATCTTTGGTTCATGTTTTGGGTATGGTGTTTTCTATTTCCTTTTATTAATATTTTGTGGTTGTTGTTCCCTATTAGTTAAGTAGGGATGAGTAGTCATTGTACATATTATTTTTTATAATGAAAGATTTGCTGACTTATATCTGTAGTTTTTACTTCTCGATTTGAGGTAATTTTTTACATTAAAAATTATGATATCTTATGCGATTAATTTTTCATATATTATTGTGCGTTTATGATTAAATTATTTTGAACCTACTATACTTGATAATTTTCAAGAGAATTATTTATGATATTTCACTGTGATAATATTATGATTGGCATTATTCTCCCAATAATAACCACTATAAAAAAATCATATTATTAAAAATGAGGAGCATTGATGGTTTTAAAAAGTAGAGAGTACGTAAGTGAAGATGAAACTAAATGAGGTTTAAGCATCATTGTCACATTACAATTGCTGAATTTCAACCATTTTTAACCTTACGTCCATTAATAACAACGCTAGAAATAAGCCTATCTAGAAAAAAAAAAGTGGTCAAAGCAAATGAACCTTGTAAATAATTACCAATCGTCACATTGTCGGTTAAGGGAATGAATGGAAAGAAAGTGAAAAAAAGAAACATATTCCATCAAATCTACATCATCAACTCATTTTGCTTTCTATAAAAGATAAAAGCTTTTTTAATATGACTTTTTAGGGACAATGATATTATTTCTATTTTTAGTGATATTTTTAATTTTTAATTTTAATTTCTTATTTTTAGTTTTATTTTTATTAATTTATTTAGTTGAGATTTCTAATTAAAAACTCAAATTGAAATTTTATTTAATTAAAATTTATAATAAAAAATTAAATTTTTATTTATTTTTATCATCTTATTTTTATTTTATTTTATTATAAGACATTAATATTTAATTTTAATTTTAATTTATTTTTAATATATCAAATATATTCTTAAATCAATTAATTCTCATTATTTTTATAAATTTTTTTAAACTTAACCAAATAAAGAAAAATTGATTGAATCCTTTCTCAATCAATTGTTTTTCTATAACAAGATTCTTCGACTCCTTGAAAGTAAGGCATACGTTCTAAAACCAAAGTACTATAGGCCCCGCCTATCGAAAACTGATTTACACTTTTTTTAATAAAGAAAAACTAATAATTATTTTTTTTTGTCTGCCAAACAGCATAGAAATTAAAACAAAGGCCAAACAAGTTATTGTATATGCAGTTTCTGTCACTGGTTCAGATTTTTAACTTTATAAATCGAGCAACATTAACAAACTCCTTGGTTTAGGAACACTTTTCTTAGTTAGAATGCTAGTTTAACTTTCTCACAAGCACTTCTTCAAAAATATTTTTATCAAATATCTTGTGGAAGCTAAGTAATATGAAAGATGAAAAAGAACATATAAGAGCTTCGAGGACTTGAAGAGTATTTTTATTATTCAAAGAATGAATGTAAGATATGAAGTGAATACATAAATGAGACCCATAACCTATTCATAATCATTGACCCCTTAATGGATGGTTAAGATTAATTTGATTTAAAGACTTATAATAACCCTCTAGAATGGTCTATACAAATATCTCATAAATCACTCTACCAATCAATGAGCTAATTATGCTATCTAGAGTTTTCACATATTCTAGACTTGTGGAAAATCTTCCAGAGAACTCGGGGGTTAACCAGTTAAAATAATCTCCTTGGTGAGGCAAACATTTATTACATAACATTCTCCCTCACTTAACTTAGTAACACCATTGTTGCATTCACCTTGTATGCCTCAATGTGCCTCTTGTCGCTCCACACTATGAGTTCAAGCTTCCATCTTGCATTGAGTCGCCCCTACTTAGCTTTTCGTTGTCCTCCTTTTAGGGATAAAACACAACATACATCTCTATATGTGAAGGTAATTTTTAGCGATAGATTGGCTTACCAATGCTTTTCTCTACATTCTTCTTCCTTAACCTTTACCACTTTAGCTTGTGTACTTGATCCTCTCTGGTAGTGAACATTCCATTTTTAAGCCCGAATTGGAGTGTCTCATTGAATTGCCAATTCTTTCAAACACTTGGCTTACAAGTTAGGCTCCACGCTCTCTTTAATGGGATCAACCAAAGAAGCACTCGAACTTGTGATGGCTTTCATCTTCACCTTGATACCATGGGCATCCACTTATAAGGTTTCTCTACTCAACTTAGGTTATATCACCAAATCACATGTTACCACAAAAGTTTACCAACTTACTTGCTTTGATTTGGATTTTGGTTGGTTGAGGAAATAGCCTCTTTTCACAATGTACATCTCCTCTACAAGCTTGGAGTCTTCCCTCAACTCCTTGAATTGCCTCCTTAAGTCTTCAAACCTCAAAGGCAACATGCCTTACATCATAGTCTCGTAATCCACCTCTATCCTTAGTGAAACTTTCAACAATTTGAATGGTATCTCCTCTTTAAAAAGTTGCATGGTTGAAATGCGCTTAACTTAAAGACTTGTCTCTGTTGATAGTGACACCATATTCGTATTGCTTCCCTCTAAGATTAATATTATGTTGGCAAACAGAATTGGTATCGTCTTGATTTGATTGAAAAACTCCATGCTAACTACTATAGAATTATCATCCTTAGATATAGTTGAAAGGATAATATGGTCATGCCAACCACCAAGGTGTACCTTAACTTCTCGAGCACTCCTATGCATAGATGTTGCATTTGAATTCACAACGTTGATCTATCCTTTCTCTTTAGTATTCTTAATGCCTAGCCACTTGGCTTCTTTTACTCTAATAAAGTTATTGGTAGTATCAGTATCCACTAAAACTTTTACCACTTAGTTATCAATCTTGAATTTAATGAACAAACGACCCTTCTTCTTAGACTTAAGTACCTCCATTATCTTAATGGTATTGAGGAGATGTAGCGATCCCACTATCACTTCTTTAGGTTGCCTTTCTTCTCTTTCCTTAATTAAAGTTAAGAGCTTGTTTTTCTTTGGGAAATCTCTAACTCTGTGTAATCCATAAAAAATGCAAGAATTAAGTGTAAACGTTTTATCACTTTAGTCTCCGTTAGTGCTCTAGCCTCTTTTAAATTTTCCATATTTGTTAGAGCCCTTCTTACCTATTGTCTCTCACACTCTTCTCTTTGTCACATTTGTTTTTATTAGTCTTTTGCTTATTAGACTTTTTAAATCTAATGAGAGATTCGGTAATAGATGTAGCACTTACAAGATTTTGGGCTCTATGGCATTGTATTTCTGTCTTCACCTAATTTTAAAGGCTATCCTTTACTGCAAAGATTACCTCTTTTTCAAGGTAGTCTAGAATCTATAAGAGCACTTTGAAAATTTCCTTTACATTGTCTCTAATGTTGTCGTCTTTATGAAAACGTCTTAATTTAGCTCTTGCCTCCTCTTTAACATTCTCTAGATAAAACTACCTTTTAAATTCTCTCTTAAAATCATTCCATATATTAATGGTGCAAGTCTCTCTCTCGATGTCCCCATATCTCCTTCCCTACTATAACATTACGATGTCTTCAAGGTAGGGCACGTCACTATTAATCTTAATAGTATCATCCACAACACTTAATGACTTGAAGTATTGCTTCAAACTCCATAAGAAATTATTCACGTCCTTCACATTCCTTACCCCTTTAAATGTCTTAGACTTAGAAACTTCCAACCTTGGAGGATTGGTGACTACTTTTGGAATGGTAATGCTTCCTCTTTGAGCAAGTGCCTTCTTACATATAGTTAGCTCATCCTTGGTCTCCATCAACTCGTTAGAAACCTTCTCAAACTCTTCCTTCATTACTGCAATTTTGGATTATAAAACTCCCTTTAAGGCCTTTATTTGGTCTAGATATCTTGAGAGGGCTTCGTTCAAGGCACCTTACATCTTCTCATGAAGCTTTTTATGTCCACTCTTAAGTTTCTCGATATGGTTGTCCACCACGTCAAGCTTCTCTTTTCCCTTAACTATGATAAACTTTGCTCTTACTAGCCTAACATCGATGTTTACTAAGACTTTCCTTGATCTCCTTTGATTGGATTGCTTGGTTTGTCCCTCAACTTAGGTAGCCTCACTATTTCCTATACCAACCATCTTTCAAGGAACAAATAAAGCCTAAGCAAAGAACTTACTTGGATCCTTCGCTTGGATACCAACTTAGTTGGAACTTTTGCTTTTTCACCAATGTCGTTGGAACCTTATCTCTAGTACCAACTGTTATGGAACCTCGCAAAGCATACACACAGTAGCAAACTCCTTGACTTAAGAACGATTTCATTAGCTAGAATAATAGTTTAGCCTTCTCACAAGTATTTCTTAAGATTACTTTTATTGAATACCTTATGGAAGTTAAGTAATATGAAAGATAGAAAAGAATACACAAATGTTTAGAGAAATTGAAGAGTATTCTTATCACTCAAAGAATGAAATCAAGATATAAGGCAAATATACAAATGAGGCCCTTAACTTATTTATAATCCTTTACCCCCAGTGGATAATTGGGATTGATATGATCTAACAGCTTACAATAACTCTCTAGAATGATCTATATAAATATTTTACAAATCACTCTACCAATTGAGAAGCTAAAGGGTTGTTTGGTAGGATTTGAGTTTTTGGTTTTGGTTTTTAACACAGAAATCGAAAAAGGCAACACACTAATACAACACAAAAATTGAGGATAAAACACAAAAACCAATTCAAAGATATCAAAACTACAACTAAAAACCACAACCCACAGCAATACCAAACGACCCCTAATTATATTATCTAGAATCTTCCACCCACTATAGACATGTAAAGCATCTTTTAGAAAATTCTAGGATCAACTAGTCAAAATAGCATCTTTTGTGAGGCAAATATAAGTGCTCGAAATTTTAATTTTGAAAATCGTGTGAGACTACCAAAATCTTTGATTTAGGAACATCTTCCTTGACTAGAATACTGCTTCAGCTTTCTCAAAAGTACTTCTTAAGAATGTTTTTATCGAACACCTTGAGAAATTTATGTAATATGAAAGATAGAAAAGAACACACAAGAGTTTAGAAAACTTGGAGAGTATTCTTATTAGTTAAACAATGAATGCAAGATATGAGGCGAATATATAAGTGAGACCCCTGGTTTATTTATAATAACTCACCTCTCAATGAATGGTTAGGATTAATCTGATCTAATGGCTTACGATAACTCTTTAGAATAATCTATGTAAATATCCCACAAATCACTCTAACAATCAAGGAGGTGATTATATTATCTAGAGTCTTACACTACTATAGACTTGTGAAGAATTGTCTAAATAACTCTAGGGATAACTGATTAAAATAGCCTCAGTGAAACAAGCATTCAATACGTGACAAAATACATTGGAGGATGGGATAATAGCAAGGTTTTTAATACCATTCTATACCAATTAGTACCTGCTGGAACATATCGTACTGACCGAAAAACGGAATGGTTATAGCAGGTAATATACCGACATTAGATATTGATCGATACCAGTCATTTCAGTAGGTATTGACCGGTACTGATAGTATTGGTACCTACTGGAACTAAAAAGTAAATTGAAAAGATTTCCTCACCTCTAACCTCTTATTTCTATTTTTCCCTCTCTACACTCGCCATTGTCTCTACTTCCCCCTTCCCTGCCATTGGCAACACTTACTCCTTATCCCCCCACCCTCGGTGACAGAGCTCACTATGTTTCACCCCCACTCACAACAATGATGAAGCACCCCCAACAATGACGACACTGGACTCTTTGTTTCCTTATGGGATGTTTAGTTGGGTTGTGGGTTGTGGGTTGTGATTTTTTGTTGTGATTGTTGTATTTTTGTATTGGTTATTGTGTTTTCTTTATCGATTTCTGTGCTGTATTAGTGTATTTTCTTTATCGATTTTTGTGTTTAGAAAAACAGAAAACTAAAACAAAAAATAAAAACAAAAGTAAACATGGCCTTATATTTGCACTGTCTGCTTCCAAAGATGAATTCATGTCTTCACCTAACTTCTCTTCCCTCTCAAACTCAATGATTGCACACATCTATTCAAGCTTTTTATGGAAATCATTCCATAAATTTATCCAAGATATCACAAAAATTCTTGCCTAACCTAAAACTTCGTTTAGAAAACAAAAGCTCTAAGAATACAAAACCATTTCTTGGCTTGAAAAACACAAGTTATAAAATACTGTGAACACATCCCAAAAGTAAGTTAGGGAAGGATCAAAAAAACAAAAAGAGTTTGGTTAAGGTTAAAGTTTTGGAAAGTCAAGTTAATAAGAGAAACAAGAATAGTCCAAAAGAGTTTAGTTAAGGTTAAAGTTTTGGAAAGTAAAGTCAATAAGAGGAACAGGAATAGTCCAGAAATTATAAGTTTTATAATTTTTATTAATTATTTTAAATATTTTATTAATTCATGTAATTAATTTTGTACTAATATTAAATACTCCATTAATTCATATTAATTCACACAATTAATTTTGTAATGATATTAAATATTTTATTAATAAATATTAATATGAATTAATGAATTATTTATAATAATTAATAAATTTATATTATATTAAATATGTATCATTATTTTTTAAAATAAGATTTGTTGAACTAAGGGTGGTTCCACTTTATTTTGGTAATGACAAAACAATTTCTGTTACTAACGGATATATTTTAAAGTATATTTGAAAGATAGGTTGGATTGACCGCTCAAAGAGTCTTGAGGAAGAAATTAAAGAATCATATGAAAACTTAAAGCTTGAAGAAGAAGTCTTTAGAACAAGTTTATTTTTGCTTTCTTAGTGTAAATTGTACTTGTTTTCATTTTGATATTTTTAAAAGGTTTTATTTAACTGTTCATGCATACATGTTTTAGAATATGCATATAAGTGCATAATCAAGAGGTATTATGTATTTTTAATATGATTACAGGAAAATAAACATCTTAATACATGTTTAACTTGGTTAGAAAAATATGCATAAGGTATTAAAGATAAGTTAAAGACATGTTTGATTGTTTGGTATGTTCTAACAATTATTCGGATGTTTAGATCTAGGGTCGGATGACCGAATAAGATAGGTTGGTCGACTGAATGATCTGTTCGGTCAACCGAATACTTGATAAGAGACTATCAATCGACTGAATGAATGAATCACTCGATCGAACACAATGAGAAAGACTTATCGGTCAATCGAATGTTTCAAAGTTTCCACAGTACACAGAGGATTGTAACGTTATATAACGGTCAAAATCATTTATTTCTTTTACCTTTTGGACAAACTGTAACATTACCGTTGTCCAACAAATTTATCATAATATGTGATGTATAAATAGGTTTGTGTATTATGTATAAATATACAGTTAAGAAAATACAGAAAATATAGTTTGGGCATACTGTTTTAAGTTTGACAATGATCTTATGTTCAAAGATTGATTACTTGAAAGTGTTTTTAGCATTTTTGTGATGTTTGTATTTTTTAGTAACGCGATTAATTATTTTTGTGCATTCATTCATAGCCTCTTGTGTTTATCAAGTGAAACCAAGTAAAGTATTTTTCAATTGTATTGAGCGATCGTAAGGTTATTCATGAGCTTAGGAAAAAGAAATGAGTGAAAGGTTTTCCCTTAACCTGTAACATTGATTAGTTTCAAGTTGTTATAAGAACGAAAGCTCAACAGTGGTGATGGGGACTAGATTAGGAGCAAGTGGATAACTCCGAACCAGGATAAATCACGATGCAAACTCTCCTCTCTCTCTACCTTTATTTTGCATTTATATTACCTGATTGCTTGGTTAGATAAATTTGTTTAAGCTTCTGCATTTCTTTGTAGGAATTTTTATACACTAATTCACCCCCCTCTTAGTGCCATATTCGTCCTAACAAGATTGAAGTAAAGTTATAAATTTTATAAGATAATATATTAAGGGATTATTTTGTAAATTTTATAAAATTTAAGGACTGATTTATAATTTTAAAAAATTACTCAAAATAATACCAATGTTAACTAGTACCGATACAATATCGTTTCAAGATTAATTTTGGTATCGATACCGGTATGATATTTAAAATATTGGGTAATAGTGTTATAAGTTAGGGGAGCAGGGCCCTCTAAACCAGGTGTGAGGGTTGATAAAAAAGAAGACAAAAGAGAGGAGACAAGTGGGGTAAGTGCTAAAAATAGTGGAGTTGACAAAGGTGAGAAGGTTGGGGCTGTGTTTGGTGAAGGGGTTGGCACCAAAGGCAATAAAGAAAAAGATGGTATTGTAATCGAATGAGGAGTTGGCATTTCCTTTGGAGATGATGTTGAAGTAACCGTTGGTATTGGTGGACCGGTTATTTGTGGCATAGTAGATGCAATACCTAGTGCTTGTGCCATGCAATTTAGCTAAGAGAAGAAGATTGGAGAAGAGTATATGAGAAAATAGAGAGGTTTATAAAATAGAGAGAAACATGATATTGCTCTTTATTTTTATTAAAAAACTTAGTTTAATTTATAAATTTGTCCATAGCCCAAAAAATGTACAAAAATTCTTAAAAAATCCTTACGATGTTGGTGGCCCACATATCATAAAATATAAAATGAGATCACAATAATTAGAAAGGGATAGATACTACAATCTATCTTTAAAAAAATTAAGTAATAAAAAGTGAACTACTAATTCAATAAAATTAATTAAAGTGTACACATCACACATCACAATATACCCTATATATATATGTATATATATAAGCAAAAGAATACGCATACATTCATATTTTTATAATTTAATTATGTTTAAGTTGTATCCAAGCAATCAGTCAGTTACACTATAGAATGTAACACTTATAAATAAGATTTTACAATCAATCAATCGTACCTTATAATATACACATATAATGATCATTTATCGTCTTTTCCATTATTATCCTTATTTTACTACTCCTTTTACTTTAGAGATTTTCTTAACTTAATATAATCATATTCAATGATCCATTAGCCTATCTCATCTTCTTATTATCAAATTTAAAGTAGAGCTAGCTTTCAACTATGTATGGACCCTTCGCTTGCTTAAAAGTGGATTCTAATTATCAAATCTTAAAGTAGAATATATATAATAATCAATAACACATACAAAATACTTATCAATCAAAAGTCCCCCAACACCATCTAAGTGCCTAGACAAATAACACAAGATATTCTCCACAACCTAGGATATCTCAACACCCCTCTGGTGCCTAACTAAATTTAACTATTAAATATATCCTGTCTTGAACAAGCTACTAATTCACAATCTGTTTCAGTTTCTCAATATTTTACAATTCCAACTAATCATACCTTGTTACAATATTCATATCCATTATTTTTATAGAAATATCTGCATTCATGTATAACTCAAGATTAATGCGATATCTTACATATCTAAAAAATCACATATTGTTATATTATCATAAATCCATAACACAAGTAATTAATTATAAGACTCATAACATACTTACATACCGTTCAATCACATAATAAATACACCTAGTATTATAAAATAGATACTTTATAAACCTCATGTGATTATGCACTCATTAACATAAATAATAATAATGTAATATCAAATTTTGCATAAACTTTAATTACATAACACACATTATAAGTACACACCAAATACCTTTTATAAATAACCCTAATATTTTCAATCTAAACCTAATTTTGAAGCACATAAATAGATACATCCTAGTTACCACTTATATACAATTGAACTATTATGATATTAAAGAAACGTTGGACACCCATAATACACAAATCTATCATACATAAAAGAATACTCCCTAATTATCACTTATGTGGTATCCAAAATGATCATAATAAAATAACAGGTTTTAATTGTTCATTCTCTACTCTATCATCCTAATTTAATTGAAATAAACTTTATTAAAAATACACTTTAGGAAGATTGATTATGCTTTGGCTTTATCACATTTAATGATTTTTCTTTTACCCACTAACTCTCAAGTTCATTGGGTACATAAATAACTAACAAAATAATAACATACAATTATGAAATAAGTATATAGATGGTTCGATTAAATGATTAAATAATAACATAAGTTATATCTTAAAAGATTATGTCGAATTTGTTGTCATTCCAACTTACACAACACTAGAAATAAACTAATCTATTCCAACTTTTGTGGGCATATATAAATAATTATACTTTAAATATTTCTTCCTTAAGTATTTCATGTAATATAATCAACAACAACAAAAAAACTTTGTCAAAATTTAAATCTATATAAAAAAAGTGACAATTCTTTTTGGTGGAATTAAAGGCAGTTATTCAACACATAATAAGTAGGTTTCACCACCATTCGTTCTAAATCTTCAAACAGAGTGAAAAACTTGGTTTATTACAACTTACTTCTATTTAACATTAAAGGATAAAAGGCATAAAGTTATGAATTTTTAACAAATTAACATAAAATGAGTTAGGGAAATAACAATCAAAAGAGCTGAAGAACATAAAACCTAAAGAACTGGCAATAATTTTTAGATGAAAAAATCCAACCACAAGACATCAAAACCAAAATAAATCAGGGAGTAAAAGTCTCAAAGCCAACCCATCAGAAATTTATGAGCGTTTAACTAGCGATACAGGAGAGGTTTGCGAGTAAATCTTGAAAACAAACACTAACAACTTAAGTGGGTTATAAAGGTTGAGATGGCATGAAAACCATTATAGAAAAGAGCTAGTTACAGGGATGAGAAGAAGCAGAAGCGAGCAATGACTTAATGGCAGAAAAATTCTGGTGGCTAGTGACCAAGAAACTAGGGGAACCAAGGAGAGAGAAGAAAAGAATAATCTAACGACAACTTTAGGGAAAAAGGTTTTGGGTTTTACCCTTACTTTGTTATATTGAGATGAGCTAGACTAAGGGCTTTCTAAGCCGTCTAGTTTAAGGCTGTTAAAAATGGTGATAGAAAACTATTATCTAATTTGTTAGGTAGTGATTGAAGACTTCGTGTTTGTTTGGATAAACTTATATCAGTAGGGCTTTTGTTAGTAGAATTTTTTTTTTGTAGAACTTTTCTGAGAAGAGCTTTTTTAAGAAGACAGTTGACTGTTTGGCTGTCATTTAAAAAAGAGCTTTTTTAAAAGAGTTTCATAGAGTAGATTATTTGGTAATATAAAAATAAAAAGTACTTTTGATTTTAACTATATTTTATTTTGTAATAAAAATTATTT